>JAHRHZ010000086.1:6955130-6984552 GCA_024137785.1 Ginglymostoma cirratum | reverse complement strand
GAGATGGTCCAGGTGAACTTCAGGTTGGGGTGGAAAGTGTTGGTGAATTGGATGAACTGTTCGAGCTCCTCGTGGGAGCACGAGGCGGCGCCGATGCAGTCATCAATGTAACGGAGGAAGAGGTGGGGTTTAGGGCCAGTGTAGGTACGGAAGAGGGATTGTTCCACATAACCTGGTTCAAGAACAGCTTCTTCCCCTCTGTTATTAGACTGCTGAATGGACCTCTCAAATTTCACATCTAATGTTGATCTTGCATTTGTACACCTCCTGTGCAGCCATAACTTTGTATACCTTGCCCTGTTTGATCACCCTATGATCTGTACGTCCTTGTATGGTATGATCTGCCTGTGCTGCACACAAAACAAAGCTTTTCACTGTACTTCGGTACTTGTGACAACAAAAACAAAATCAAAGCCAACCTTTCCCAGCATAAAGGCCACAGTGGCACTTTCGAGAGAGACTGTCCCTAACTTTTGATCCTGAGAGAATAATTTCCAGCCTCAGGTGTTATTGTTATCTGATTGTGGTCTAAGACATAAACAGACTGGAGAGGGATTAAAAAAAAGTCTAACATATTCCAGTTGCTCCAGTTTGGATTGGTTGGGATTCAGAAGCCACTTTGAAGCTGAGGATGCGTCTGTGGTAACTAATGATCCGGTGCCTGAGACCTAGTCATAGCAAAAGAAAAGTTTGCATTTATGTAGCAACTTTCATGACCACAAAGTGCCTCAAAGTACTTTACAATCAGCAAAGGATTTCTTCAATGTCATCACTGATGTGATGTTGGAAACGTGGCCAAAAATTTCACATGGGGAGATCTCACAAACAGTGATGCGAAATTGACCAGATAGTGTGAGTGTGAGTTGTTGATTGAGGGGATAAATAGCAGCCAGGACACTAGGTATAACTCTATTGGTCTTCCTCAGAATAATGCCATGGGATTTTTACATCCAACTGAAAGATGGTACCTCTGACAGTGCAGCCCTTCCTCAATGCCAACTGGATTATATGGCGTGGAACTTGAGCCCAGAACCTTCCTATAATCCCAGTCTTCCCTTAATGTTTAACCATGAGACGAGACTCGTCTTATCAATCATAAACATGGCAGGAGGCATCACAAAGGGCTAACAGCAGTTAAATATTCTATTGTCCATTTCATGGAAGAGTGTACTGACAGGTTTAAATGACAGGTAAAAATGAAGGTTACTTACCAAGATGTCATTAAAACAGGTAGACAATGACAAATATTACTACATAAGAACAGACGTACGCAAGCAGGGGCTAGAGGGCCTAAAAAGATCATGACTGATCTACACAAACAAGATTCTAATTTCTATTGTTTAAACACAGGACACCTTCAGTTAACTTAAAAAGAAAACTCCTGGAATTATCCAGCAACTGCAGGGAAGAGGACAACAGGTCAGGTGAAATTCACCTTAAATGTTAATCTGTTTTATCGTTTCACAAATGTGGGCTTCTGTTGTTATCGCAGATTTCCAGGGTGGATGTTTCCTTCTTGCCATATACCAGATCTTGGTTTCACTTGCAATCTGTCCTCATTGCCAGCAGATATCCCACATCAAGTTCTGGCACAGGTGTGATTTTAATTTCACAGCGGTTTCTGTGACACAGCTGGTAGGCAGCTGGGCTCTGAAGCAGTGCAGTGTTTTAATAACAAGATCCAGCCTTTCACCTGCAATCCACACAGCTGGATAGGCAGCTAACGGACAGGGCCTCAGCTCCCTATGCAAAACAAGCACCTGCATTTATATAGCACCGCTTATGTAGTACAACTTCTCAAGGCATTTCCCAGGAGTGTGATTCCAGGGGAGAATTAGAACAGGTGACCAAAGCTTGCTCAAGGAGATAGGTTTTACAGACTGTCACAGCGTGGTGGCTCAGTGGTTAGCACTGCTGCCTCACAGTGGCAGGGACCCGGGTTCAATCCCACCCTTGGGTGACTGTCCGTGTGGAGTTTGCACATTCTCCCCGTGTCTGCGTGGGTTTCCTCCCACAGTCCAAAGATGTGCAGGTTAGGTGGACTAGCTGTGCTAAGTTAACCTGTAGAGCCCAAAATTGTGTGGGCTAGCTGTGATAAATGTGGAGCTGCAGTGATGGGGTAGGGGGCCAGGTCTGGGTGGGATGTTCTTCGGAGGGTTGGTGCAGACTCGATAGGTCGAATTGCCTCTTTCAGCACTGTGGGGATTCTACGACTAAAAGGAGCAATTAGGGTTAGGGGAGGAATTCTAGAGTTTGAGGTTTTGGAAACTGAATGTGGGGGTGATGAAAAACTGGGGTGCACAAGAGGCCAGAGGAGAAGGAAACACCGAGATCTTGCAGTCCTATAGTTTGGCCACCATCACTGAGTTAGGGAAGGGGGAGGCAAGAGCGAAATTCAAACACAAGGCTGAGAATTATAAGACAGAGAAGGAAGCTTTTTTCACAGGGTTATATAGGATATCCAGCACCGAAACAGGCCATTCAACCCAATAAGAACATGTTGGCATTCATGTTTCACTTGGACCTCCTCACAATCTCCTATTCCCTTCTCCTGCACATGCTTATCCACATCAACACATCTATCATATTGACCTCAACAGTTCCTGTGGGAGCATGTTCCACATTCTCACCACTTTCTGGTTTTCCATTCTTGGTGGCTATTTCATGACAGTCTCTGGTTTTGTCCTTTTTTTTCCACCCTAGTGGAAGCATAATTTCCGTGAGTACTCTATCTACCTCTTTTTATAACAATGTAAACCTTGACTAGATCATCCTTTAGGCATCAGAAGAGCCAGTACTTCTTGTCCCACTTTGATGCACATTTCTGGTGGTCCGAAGTGTAAACAGAATGGGGACAAGACAGACAGATAAACAGCCTGACAAAATCCAGTTGGATCCAATTTGGACTGGTTTGGATTCAAAAGCCACTTTTATGGGTCAGCCTTGTAAAACTTTCTTGCACCTTCTCGTGTCTCTATCCTTATTTTGATCAGAGATGCACACGGTACTCTCAAGTCTGATCTAACCATAGTCCAGTTCAAACTAAGTTTAACCATGTTTCTATAACAATGTCTGTTTAGAAATAACTCCTAGTGCTCAATCTGCTTCCTTAATGGATTTATATTACAACCTTTAATGATTTGTGGAGTACAGTACATTCTCAAAAAACTTGAGCTTCTACCCCAAAATACTTTTTTCTAAATATTATTAATGTGATCTTCTCACTTAACACAATAAAATTTCACTTATCTTGTTGAATTCTCCAGTTACATTCCCACTCTTAAACTTCAGTAGGTGTTGTCTAATTTGTTGCAATGCTCCTCATGTACGGACCATCATTTGCTGTTGCACTGAGGGAATCATTCCTCTCCAGAAATACTGACAGAGTGTCAGCAAGGTCTTTTCCCCAGGGTAGGGGCATCCAAAACTAGAGGGGCATAGGTTTAAGGTGAGAGGGGAAAGATTTTAAAGGGACCTGAGGGGCAACCTTTTCACACAGAGGTGTAGGCAATGAGGAGGTGGTGGAGGCTGGTACAATTACGACATTTAAAAGGCATCTGGATGGGTACATGAATAGGAAGGTTTTGGAGGGATACGAGCCAAAAGCTGGAAAATGGGACTAGATTAATTTGAGCTATTTGGTCAGCTTAGATGAGTTGGACCAAGGGGTCTGTTCCTAAATTAGGAAATGGGATTGACTGGATTGCTCTACAGAGAGCCAGCAAGGAGTCGATGGACCAAATGGTTTCCTGTGTCATTCCTGACTCAGTTCCATAATGATAGAGAGCCTAAGAAACACTGCAGGGAGTGCAAAGGAGCAGCGAGTGGACCCAGCACACTGAGGAGACTTTCATCAAAAAGTATATGGGGTTTGAGGGAGAAATACAAGTTGAGAAGGTGGGTGTACACAAAACAGAGTAAGGGGGGCTGTGGAGTAAGTATGGGGATGCAGGAGATAGCAGAGGTTGGATGGGGCCAAATGGAAACTGTAAATCTGAATAAAGACAGGCCACTGACAGGAAAATCACTGCCATGGACGTTCACTGGGAACATATTATAGAGAGGGGGAGGAATAACATTGAAATAATTACC
Organism: Ginglymostoma cirratum; assembly: GCA_024137785.1. Lineage (NCBI taxonomy): Eukaryota > Metazoa > Chordata > Chondrichthyes > Orectolobiformes > Ginglymostomatidae > Ginglymostoma > Ginglymostoma cirratum. The sequence goes on along the minus strand of JAHRHZ010000086.1, from coordinate 6,980,460 downwards.
CAGAGGTTACACACCGAGACAGAAAACTGGGGGCTTTATTATCGGCTTGGTCCCCATAGAAAATTGCATTTATTGGCCTCCATGATAACACCAGAACAATACAGACTAAAGACGAGAGGATTTCCAGAGAGCTCTTACCAAGTATAATGCAGATCAGGTCCAGGAAAATCAACATCCTTTTACCCCGGGGAGGCGTGCGATCCCTGGGACCCCGAGCAGAGACCCCAGGCTCCGAGTCAAAGGCATCTTCGCTGTCCGGAATCCTCACAATCGCTGCAGTGGGGGTATAAACCCTATCATCTTTACATTTGGACATGGTCAGGGCAATGTGTTTCGTCTGTTACCCCCGGGACTAGCTGACAGTCTCTGTTTTTCCCCTTTCTCCTTTTCACAGGCTCCGGTCACTTTATACACTCCTGTTCCCCGTTATGCCCCAAAAGTTTTCTGCACCGAACTTATTTTTCCCACACAGACGTTGAAAAAAAATTTCCAAAAATTCCAGGACTCCAACACTCCCACCCCCAACCAGAGAGAGAGAGAAAAAAAAATCTGGCACTCCGTCCGATTCTCAACTTTAAAACTTACAAAGGGACATGTTTCTCCACCTCTCCTTGGAAACAAAACTTCGCGAAAACTTCGGCAAAAGTTTCAAAAACTTTTTTGGAACAATACGTTCCGAGTCCAATTCCAGCTCCTGGGTTTACAAGCCTAGTGCTTTCTGTTTCCCAGTCTCTCTCTCTCTCTCTCTCTCTCTCTCTCTCTCTTCCTCCTGCGGTCAGTCCTGTACCTGGAAACTCAGAGACGATCTCTGGTTAAACTTCAGACCCTTTTGTAGGGGGGTGGGGGCTACACTGGTGACTGACAGCTCAGAAAATCAGAAAAGTTGGCGAGGCGGGGGTAAGGGAGAGAGAAAAGCGAGCCTTCAGCTCGGCCACTTTAACCAATCACTCACTCAATCTCCAGTTTCTTATTTTTGAAGCAAAAAGGAAGTAGAGAAAAAACACGCCAGAAGTAGATTGGCTAATCCAATTCCAGGATTTTCACTGACACTTTAGCGAGGGTGTACAGATCCCTCCACACAATGGTCCAACATTTACCAGGAGACCAGGCTCAATCTCAGTTCTTCAAAACTGGGATCTTCCAATATTTTCCCTTTACATTTTTTAAAACTCTTCCCAATCCTGTGTTTTCAGATTTCTTTTGGAATTGGGAATCCCCTGATTGGTTACTGACTGCTACATTGGAGCCCCGGGATTGGGTGGCTTCAGATCTCTGCAAATCAACCGGAACATTGATTTAGACGCAAATATGCACATGGCCCAGAAAGACTTTGGTGTACACATAAAGGTTGGGTTTGCTGGCTCAGTAATACTGAAGGCCAGGTTTATGTTCTAGGGACACGAGTTAGAATCCCACAGGTGGAGTGGGGAAAGGCCACTGTCTGAGGTCTGGAGCTGGTGGAACACAGCAGGCCAGGCAGCATTGGAGGAGCAGGAAAGCTGACCTTTCGGGTCTGGACCCTTCTTCAGGAATCTTGTTCCTGATCCACACCTTGTTATCTCAGACTCCAGCGTCAGCAGTTCCTACTAGCACTGTCTGAGGTCTTCCTGTTAAAGTTAAATGGGAGTCTGTTCAATTATTGCCCCTCTTAGTGCCCCAAATATAGTCTGGTTCAAGTAAGAGATACCTTTGGTTTATTTAGATAGAGTCAAACTCTACAGTTTGTCTAAATAAAAATAAGGAAGGGTCACTTGACCCGAAACATTAACTCGAATCCTGTCCACAAATGTTGCCAGACCTGCTGAGCTTTTCCAGCAATTTCTGTCTGTGTTTCCAATTTTTGTTTGTTTCCTTGATATGCTACTGTACAGAACCGTACTGCAGTTGTGACTACGTATGCAAAGTTTTTCTTAATGGAAGTATATTTTGAAATTAAAACCATTCCAATTCCACTGTAGAAGCTGGTAGGATTGAAATACAGTTTCAAACCCAGGATCAGGAACTGAGAGCTGGTCTCAGTGAAGGTAACCCTTATAGCCATGTTGCAAAACAACCAGAGGTTGACTAATGCCATTTATAATATTATCCTTGCTTCCAGTATCCTCCATGTGACTCCAGACTTTGTGGCTGACTCATAAATTTACCAAGCGAGCCAATCGCCTCAAGGGATTAACTGACCTAGAACTCACTGCCCACGAGAAAGCAGGGCTAGTGAATAGAAATGAACTGGTTATTTAAATAGAGAGCAACAAGCCAAGGGCTTTGGTGCAGAGGGATCTGGGTGCCACTGGGATAGCAGGTAACAAGTAAAGCAAATGGAATTTTAGCATTTATTACAAAACGAGTAGAATAGTATGGAGGTGTCGCTGCAACTGTACAAGGCATTATTAGTGAGACCATATCTGGAGTATTGCGTACAATATTGGTCCCTTTACTTAGGGAGATATGTAGTTGCAATGGAGGCAGTTCAGAGGAGGTTCACTAGATTGATTTCAGAGATGAGGGGTTTGCCTAATGAAGAGAGTTTGAGCAGTTTTATGCCTATGCTCCCTGGAGTTTAAGTCAAAAATCACACGACACCAGGTTATAGTCCAACAGGTTTATTTGAAATCACAAGCTTTCGGAGCGCTGCTCCTTCGTCAGGTGCAGTGAGACAGGCACACAGGCACAGAGTTTATAGGCAGAGAGATGAAGGGCAGAGAGATCAAAGGATCATACAACTGGTGTGGGTGGAGTGAACAAACCTAAAATGGCTCACTGACTGCCTCCTGTTGAATCTTTAATCATTCATACATTCCTGCATTCTAGAAATTGCAGAAGCAGGGTATGGAGAACTCTGTTAGAAAGGAGATGCCCAAGTTTTGATTGATTAAGATGCAAATTCCAGAAGCTGTTTCAAGTCACTGTCCCGAGATAATTAAAGGTTTCATCCGTGTCTGCCCAACTTTCCAAACTTCAAACAGGCAGATAGGAATAAACAAAAGGTGACATCTCAGGTCAGACACTGAATTGTAGGTGTGAGGCCTTGTTCAGAAGCTGTCTCAGAGTTTTAACCTGAATTGAGGCTGGTTTTATTCTGAAAGCAGGAATTTATAAAATGCCACCCTGGCTGACTGTGACTGCAGATGAGAGAGAAGAGCTAATTAAGGTACATAAGATGTGAAAAGGAGATTGACAAACTAGATGTGGGGTTGATGTTTCCTCATGCGGGGAAGTCCACATTGTGAGGCCATAGTTTTAGGATAAGGAGTGGCAGACTTAAAACAGAGATAAGGTGGAATTACTTCTCTCAGCGGGCTGTGAATCAGTGGAATTCACTCCCCCAGAGTGCCAGGAGATTGAGTAAATTTAAGGAGGAGATGGATTTTTAATTAGTAGTGGGTTGAAGAGTTATGAAACCAGGCAGAAAAGTGGAGTTGAGGCAGAGATGAGTTAATCCCTTGAACTGACTGGCCTGATTGTTTCTTTTTAGCCAGGATTGCATCAAATAGCAGAGTGGGCTTGAAGGGCTCAATGGCCTCCACCTGTTCCTAGTTCCTATGTATGAAATAAACTGGCAGGGATTGATCTGCAAGAGAACCGTTGGTCAATGGGTCAAATGGCTTTCTTTTCGATGGTCACAGATTTACTGGAACATAATGGTTACTGTGTATCATTTTGTGCAACTTTAAAGATGGTTAATTCTGTGATGTGCTTTGAGCTGTTTCGTTGAATATAATCAAAGAATGGTAACAGCACATAAGGAAGTCATTTGGCCCATCATGTTTGTGCTAGCCTTTTGCAAGAGCTGAGCCCACCCTATTCTCGTTTCTCCTATCCCTTTAGAAAGCCAGTGGATTCCAGAATCTAACTACTTATTATGTAACTAAGTTTGTCGTCTGTTTCCTGACCCTTTCACCAATGGGAACCACTTCTACCCATCTACACCATCTGGCCCCCTTGTGAATTTGAATAGCTTTAGTGAATGTCCTCTCACTTTTCTCCGTCTAAGGAGAACAGCCTAAGATTCTGCAATCTCTCCACATGGTGTCTCAATCCTGGACCCATTTATTTTAATGTCTTCACATCTTTCCTAAAGTATGGTGCCCAGAATTGGACGCAGTATTTCAAATCAAACTCTTACGAAGGTTAATCATTTTTTTATTACCTTTCCTCATTTTTCACATTTCATATAAAATCTACAGTAAGACAGGCTTCATTCAAAACAGGGAGCTGGTTCCTGGTTTACTCTGTGGTAACCCATTGTTGCTGTATCAAATTTCACTTCTTTATATTATAGCTTATATATATTATCTTTCAATCTGTCTTCCACATTCTTCTGAAGGCAGTCATTTTCCTTGGACTGACACCATTTTCTCAACCACTTTCCAGTATCTCATGACACTCTACCTCCTGGCCTACTTAATACTTGTTAACCAAGGTCCTACCTACACTGCCATCATGTTGGAAGAATATCAGAAATCCAGGCCTTGCTGGATTTAATCAGGCTAGTCCAGGACTCAGGGAGTGCTGCACTGTCAGTGTTGCCATTTTTCAGAGTGGCCAAGGGGCTGCCTGCAGCCTCAAGAGCATGTAAAGATCCCATTACACTTTGTCAAAGGGCAACATGAGTGTTCTCTCTGGTACACTGGCCAAGCTTTATCACTCAGATTATAGTGAGTGTTCAAACCCTCCATTCCCTCATTCCTTTGGATCTGTGTGACCTCCTCCAAACAAGAATTGTGTTCCTCTCATTCTGTCCACATATACATTCCAACTTCCTTCTCTCTACCTATGCCGTTATCCATCTGGATCCTAAGCCAGCACCCAGACTTTTAACCAGTTCTCAGAGGGAACAACAGACCTGGGATTGCAGATATATGTGGTAGCTGGGTTCGGAGCGCTGAGCTGTTAGATGGGCTCCACCAGTGGCCATTTCTGCCTCAGAGTTCAGCCCCTACCTTGGGAAACTCTGTCCCAAAGCTCTCAAACCTGTTTTCTGTCTCTCCGTTTCTCCCTTCGCATTGAGTGACAGAATTGTTGCACCACAAAAGGGGGCCCTTCAGCCTGTTCTATCTGTGACAGCCCTCTGCAAGAGCAACTCACCGCTCCCTCTTAAAACAAATGCAAAAGTTTTGGGGATCTGAAAGTGCTGGAGAAACTCTGGCACTGTCCGTGGAGAGAGAAACAGAGTTAACATTTTGAGTTCAATACAACTGAAGAAGACTCACATATAGATGGAAGTCATTTATTTCATTTACACAGTCTCAGCTGCAGATTATCTTGTATCCAATGCGTGTCAGATAAACCTTCATCAATTGCTGTTATATGTGGTATAATTTATTAAGAAAGACATCTTCTTGATCCCAGTAAATCATATAATTCTTGCAAGATGGCACCATCATTGCTGGGCTCTGGAAACACTTGGAATGAATATCTGTACATGCTTGCTTTTTGATGTTAGTTGTCACAATTATATGTTTGAGACTGACACTAAATCGGTTTGTTTTATTCTATGATTTAACCACTAGATTGGGATTACAATGACAGGAGCTGACAAGAAGAGATGATTTACTGTTCTGTATTTTGTATGCTTTATGTACACATTAGTTCTCATCCCTGTTCTGAGATCTCTGTCTTCAGCCTCCTGCACCCTAATTGAAGCTTAATACAAATTTAAAGAATGGTGACTCACATTTACATCATTCCACTTTCACTGTGAAACAAAAACAAAACTCCAAAGAACTGCAGATGCTGGAAATCAGGAATTGCTGGAAAATCTTGGCAAGTCTGGCAACATTTGTGTAGAGAAATCAGAGTTAACGTTTCAGGTCCAGTGACCTTTCTCAGTCCTAATACTGGATATAGTGGTTATACTCCATGTTGTCTTCTTCCCATCCTGTTCCCAATATTCCTGCAAACTTTGCCCTCACCTGTGCGTTAAACATTAACTCCTCTGAAGAAAAATATTCTGAAGAAGCATTTGAAATGTTAACTCTGTTTTACATTGACTGCCTCTCCCTTCCCTCTGTGTATATGCAGATCACCTTTTTAGCTCGAGGCAGTTATGAACGGGGCAAGTTAAAAGGAGGTGCTGGATAAAGGTCCTCTTAATCAGTTTTGTCTCTTTTCAACCAGCAAGATTAAAGCCCCTGATTTTTGGGCTGGAATATATTTAATTTGTTTCGCACTCACACATCTCAGCCAGATGGATACCCCTCAGTAGAGTGTATGATGTTAGATTCGGAAAGAGACATACAGCAGAGAAACAGGCCCTTCAGCCCGCCATGTCTATACTGACTGACAAACAACAAACTCAGCCCATAGCCTACTATGCCCTGGCATTTTAAATGGTCATCCAAGTGCTTCTTAAATGTTCCGAGAGCACCTGCCTCCACCGCTCTCTCAGGCAGCACATTCCATATTTCTACCACCCTCTGAGTAAAAAAAAATTCTTTCTCAGATCTCCTCTAAACTACTTAATCCTCAGCTTGAATTTACTCCTTCTGGTCTGCCATTGGGAAAATAGATTCTCATGATCTACTCCGTCTATGCCTCTCATAACAATATATACCTCATTGAGATCACCTTGCAGCCTCCTGTGCTCTAAGGAAAACAAACCCAGCCTATCCAGTCTCTCCTCACAACTGAGACTTTACATCCCAGGCAACATTCTGGTGAGTGTCCCCTCTATCATCTCCAGTGCAATCACATCCTTCTGATAGTGTGGCGACCAGAACTGCGCACAGTTTTCCAATAAGGTTGTAACAAGACTTTCTTGCTCCAATGTTCCACGCCCTAGCTGATGGAGCTAAGCATCCTCTGTGCCTTCTTCACCACTCTGACACCTTCAGGGATCTATGTACAGGGATCTTGTACACCAAGCTTTCTTTTGTTCCTGGGTACTCCCTAGGGTTCACTGTTGATGTCCTTCCTTTATTAGACCTCCCAAAATACATCACCCCGCACTTATCGGGATTAAATTCCTTTCGTTCCAACTCAGAGTGAGGTATGGCTAATATTGGAGCTGGCAGATGTTCTTACATATCTGCTGCCTCTCTTGTTCTAGATAATAGAGGTCACTGATTTGGAAGGTGCTGTTTCAGGAGCTTTGGAGAGTTCCTGCTATGCAAGTTGTAGATGGTACACACTGCTGCCACTGTGCTTTGGTGGTGATAGGAATGACAGTTGAAGGTGGCATGTGGGGAAATAAATGAGCTACATTTTCCTGGATGGTATTGAGTTTTTTGAGCATTGTTGGAGCTGCACTCATCCGAGCAAGTGGGGATTAATCCATCACACTGCTGACATGTGCTTTGGAGAAGCCTGAATGTTGCCCAGATCTTGCTGAATGTAGGCATGGACAGCTTCAGTAACCAGCAAACACCCCGACTTCTGCTCTTATGATGAAGGTTGCAGTCACATTTCTATCAAGCACAGAGCTTTGTGGAAATTGCAGGCAGAAAATGGTCATCAGGATGTAGGTCAATAGCGTAGCTACGAAAGCAAGAAAAATGGTCTAAGGCAGGATAGTTTCATCATAAAGAAAACTAAAATATTTCAGTGACATTCATAACTTTTAACATGAAGTTGCGGGTTCGCGACAGGAAAGAAAGACCAAAGAAAGAAACAGGAAACTGAGGGGATCACAGCACATAGACTCATAGGAGACGACAGGATATGAGCCACAATTTCATTATTATTCATTCATAGGATGTGGGCATCACCGGCTAGTCTAGCATTTATTGCCCATTCCTATTTGCCCTGGAGAAGGTTGGGGTGAAGTGCCTTCATGAATTGCTGCAGTCTGTAAGGTAAAAATACCCAGAGTGTTGTTGGGTAACTTTCCGAAATTTGACCCAGCAACAGTGAATGAATGGCGATATACCCCCAAGTCAAAATGGTGAGTGACACAGTAACTTACTTTCTTACAGAGGAACTGAAAGGAACACAAAGTATAGGCATGTGATCGATGATATAATTATCATCTCTGAGATGATCTGACAAGCAACGTCATAAGAAATAGCAAAAATGTAGTCGAGATTCTTTGAATTGTTGAAATGCTTCTCAGAACGATCTGAGAGTTTCTACCCTGTTGGTATACCTGTATTGATGGGAATACATATTTATATTTGAAAACTGTGTAGAAAACACCAGGAGATAGTATACTATTTAGAGGAGGCTTTGGCTGAGGAAACCTTGCAGCACTGGGCTTCTGTGTCGATCATCAGGAGAAGGGCTGAGAGAGACCACTTGGGCACTTGCTGGGCACTTGGAAAAAAGGAATAGTAGCTATTTGCAAATGGAAAAGTGCCATCACTCGCGCTCTCCAAGTTGGATGTCTGCGCCTGAAACATCAGCCTTACTGCTCCTCTGATGCTGCTTGACCTGCTGTGTTCATCCAGCTCTACACCTTTTTAACTATAATCTCTATTCAGCGATTCATTTCTCACCGAATTTCTAGACAAACTAAAACCTGGTCTGAAGAATTTTCCATTGGTTTACTTGATGTCGCAGATTTGGTTCCATCCAACAGAACCATTGTTAAAGGGGAGTTGAATTTTAGCTCAGTATTTTATCACATGTATCTCAAACAGCAGTCAGATGCCAGTATTGGTCAGTTATTAGGTATTAATCATTTTATTGTACCCGAAACTGTACATGCCGTTGAACAGCAGGCTAATGGAATTTTACCAGTTGACAGGGGTAATCTTTATGGCAGGAAATTGAAAAAGAAAAATAATATGAAATGGATTTTGTTGATGAGACGGTGATGAAAATTTAGACTAGAATATAATGATATAGTGAAAATGTATGATGCACGGTATGAAATAGAGCAGTGAAATATAAATTCATGCCAGTTAGAAATCATATATGTGACAAGGACGGGAAAAGCAATTATTAGCAATTAAGCATATCATCGAGTATGTAGTGTTTTAAGGTACCTGCTTGTTCTGTTGCCAACAGCCGCGTGAGACAGAAAAAGTACAAGCTGAAGCAGGACAGAGGGAGACCACTCCAGCTCAGCATGGCCAGGAGTCTGTGTCCACACTCATCATCTGCTAGAGGCACAGTGGATTGATTTACAACTTGATAATTGACCTGTAGGTGACCATGTTGTACATACAGATTCGAGGAACTCGAACCCAGAACTACTGATTCAAAAGCAGGGTTGCAATGCACTGCACCAGGAACCTCCCCAGCTCTCACCCGAAGCATAACCCGAACTCTATCCTTGACCCTAACCCTAAACCTGACCCTAACCCTAAACCTAACCCTAACTCTATCCTTGACCCTAACCCTATCCCAAACCCTAACTCTATCCTTAACCCTAACCCTAACCCTACCCCTAACCCTAAATCTATCCTTAACCCTAACGCTAAGCCTGACCCTAACCCTACCCCTAACCCTAACCCTACCCCTAACCCTAACCCGATCCCTAACCCAAATGTTATCCTTGATCCTAACCCTAAACGTAACCCTAGCTCTATCCTTAACCCTAACTCTATCCTTAACCCTAACCCTAACTCTGTCCTTAACCCTAATGCTAAGCCTGACGCTAACTCTATCCTTAACCCTAACCCTAGCCCTAACTCTATCCTTAACCCTAATGCTAAGCCTGACCCTAACTCTATCCTTAACCCTAATGCTAAGCCTGACCCTAACTCTATGCTTAACCCTAACCCTATCCCTAACCCTAACCCTATCCCTAACCCTAACCCTAACCCTAACCCTAACCCTATCCCTAACCCTAACCCTATCCTTAACTCTAACTATATCCTTAACCCTAACTCTATCCCTAACCCTATCCCTAAACCTAAACCTAACCCTATCCTTATCCCTAATACTAAACCTAAGCCCAACCCTAACCCTCTCCATAACTCAAATATGGCAACGACAGAACTATGGGTTAGCCAATTGTATTTTAAAACAAACGCACTGCAACATTAAACACACAGACACATGTCCTCGTCTCTCGGATACATTTTGTTTGCAGTCCTGACTGGTTGGAATATTTTAGACTGTGCATCTTTCAGTCCTTTCGGATATTGAATATGCTCTTCACTGGAGATACCTGCTCCCAGTTGAGCATGGATGACTTTACAATTCATTCAGAGCTTTGAGAACCTTGGTTGGTGCGGATAATGATTAAAGGCACAGCCTGGGACTGCCTTACTTCGCCATGGTGCTTACCTACAGGGTCCCTGGGGTGGGGTGATTGCAAGGTCTGGGTGGTGAAGATAAACAGTGGGACACATCTACAAATGTCACACTGAGACACATTGGAGAGGGAATGCAGCAACTAGACCATCTGAAAAGTAGGATAAATCATAGCAGTGACCCAGGGTAACCTTTCACCATAAGTTATTCCAAAGAAAAACAACATTTTAACAAACGCATCACAACAAACTGAATCAGTTCCTCTCTTTCTGCTGAGGAGCTCTTTAATTCAATGGAGTCTGAAATGTTATTCTCTAATTTTCTTGTCAGCAAATACACTGAGCCACACGGGTCACAGATTTCATCCCTTGATAGTGAAGTTTTGCCCATTCATTTTAATTGGCCTCAGTGCCTCTCTGTTTAACACACCCCCTTCCCTAATCTGGGAACAGAAAAATTGTCCAGCTTGTCCTACACTTTTTTACAGGGTGGTTATGTGTTCGACAAAGAGCTTAAATACAAGCGAAATAGTGCGACTGCTGGAAATCTGAAATAAAAACAGGAGCTACTGGAGAAAGTCCATAGATGCTGCCAGACCTGCTGGGTTTCTCCAGCACTTCCTGTTTTTAATATGGGAGTGTTTATAGGTGAATGTTAGGTAATGACAAAACTACCGCCTCCAATGTTTAAACCATCTGTAAACATACTCAAAGGGTGTGGTGCAAGCCTTCCAGCGCTGCCAATCTCGTAGCACTTAGTGATTTCAGCACAGCAAGGGAAAAGAAAATCCCATTAGATTCTGTGTTGGAGCAGGAGTTCAGACAGAAGGAAGGCAGTGAGGTTGAAAACCTTCACTTGACAGAGAGTTAAGTGCTAGGGTAGTTGGTTGGTAACAGCTAGTCACAATCCTTCTGTGTATAACCCAAAGTCAGAACAATATGAAGAACTGTTGGATATTTACAAATTGGTTATTGTACATCTACACATTAAAAAAGTTTTGCACCAAGGTTTATGCTGCAACATTGTATTGCATGTAACTCCGGATGCAAAAGTTAATTTACACAGAATTTATTGCAGGTAGGCTAACAGGTCCTATAGCATTTTTTACCTAAATTTTCGGATTCTTTGATATTCATAATGTTAGTATGGGAATACTTACGTCCTATCTCCTGGTCACAGTGACCCATCATGCATTTTCACACACCACCCCCCCCCTCAAAAGGACAGGGACAGCACTGGGTTAGATGCAGAATAAAGCCCCATCGACACTGTTTCCATCAAACACTCCCAGGACAGGGATAGCATGGGGTTAGATACAGAGTAAAGCCCCCTCTACACTGTCCCCCATCAAACACTCCCAGGACCGGATGTGGAGGTGCTGGTGTTGGACTGGGGTGGACAAGGTTAAAAATCGCACAAAACCAAGTTATAGTCCAACAGGTTTATTTGAAAATGCAAGCTTTCGGAGCCCAGTTCCTTTCTCAGAAGTGGTGTGAGAGAGAGAACAGAATTTATAAACAGCAAGGTAACAACCCTAAAACTGGCTTTTACTGATTAAAATGCAAAATTGTGATTTTGGGTTCATATCCCATTCCAGATGACCCCGCCGCACTATATACTGCCACACACAAACACACTTATACTTACACACACATACACACTCTCACACACATACACTCACACTCCCTCAAACACATACACACACACACACACACACAATCTCATACACAGAGAGAGACACGGACACACACACACACACAAACACACTCTCTCTCACACACATACACCCACACTCCCTCACACACATACACACACACACACACACACACACACACAATCTCATACACAGAGAGAGACATGGACACACACACAGACACACACACACAGACACACACACAGACACATACTCACACAGACACACACACGCACACACACAGACACACACACACACAGACACACACACACACAGACACACACACAGACACATACTCACACAGACACACACACGCACGCACACACACAGACACACACACAGACACATACACACAGACACACATACACACACACAGACACACACACAGACACACACAGACACATACACACAGACACACACACACAGACACAGACACACAGACACATACACACACAGACACACACACAGACACACACAGACACATACACACAGACACACACACACACACACAGACACAGACACAGACACACAGACACATACACACACACAGACACACACACACCGACACACACACACACAGACACACACATGAATTATTTCATACAAGATGTTTGTGTATTTGCAAGTACATTCTGTTTTGCTCAAAAATCCTGACCCCAGTTTAAAACATAGACAGATTCTAAGCAAGATTTCACACCTAAATTGCATTGTCTGACCTGAGATACCACCTCTTGTATACATTGATAAAACCTTTAATTATCTCGGGACAATGTCTTGAAAGGAATCTGGATTTTGCATTTCGATCAGTAGTCTCCTTCCTAATTGATTAAAGATGCAAAAAGAGGCAGCCAGGTTTAGGGCTGTTACCTTTCTCCTTATAAATCCTGTGTCTTATACCCTCTCTCTCACGCTACGCCTGAGGAAGGAGATGAGCTCCGAACGCTTGCGTTTTCAAATAAACCTGTTGGACTATAACCTGGTGTCATGTGGTTTTTTGACCTGGTCCCAGGACAGGGACAGCATGGGGTTAGATACAGAGTAAAACTGTCTCGACACTCTCCTCCATCTAACACAGTTAGATACAGAGTAAAGCTTTCTCTGCACTGTTCCCATCAAAAACTCCAGGACAGGGACAGCGCAGGGTTAGATACAGAGTAAAACTCTCTCTACACTCTCCCCCATCTAACACTCCCAGCACAGAGTTAGATACAGAGTAAAGCTTTCTCTACACTGTCCCCATCAAAAACTCCAGGACAGGGACAGCGCAGGGTTAGATGCAGAGTAAAGAAGGAAAGACATTAAATTGACATCTTAAGGACATCAGGATATGCCAACCTTCAAAGCCAGAGGGAAGACTGGTGCTTACTGAACTATATCCATCAGACCTCCTTCCCACCCATTACAGTGTCATTTTGGAACTTCCTTTTACATCAATATGGCATTTTCCATTGCAGACACTGTGCAGCCCTTAATGATGAAGTCTAAATACCGTGACACGTTTGGCTGCTGAGGCCTCCTGACCACTACGATATTGCCCTCCGACTGTCCAACCTCGAGCCATTCGGAAATGGACTTTCATTCTACCAGGTGTGTTGTAAAGGTAAAAGATAGACAGTAAATAAGCCCAGCATATACCACCCTGTCCCCATACATTCCTTTGCAATATTAAGTACGCTGAGCTTTCAAGGAGAAATTCAATGCAACATCTTTTTAGTTATCTTTTAAGCCTGGTTTGAGTGACAGAAGAAGTAATATAACATTGGCCTGGCAACAAAATTGTTCATTGATGTAACTTGCCTGGGGTCCCTCCCCCCCCCCTATGTAACTCCAGCAGTTTCCCTTCGAGGCCTCCTCCTGTTAGTCTCTCAGCTGCCCTTTGATGGGGCAAATGCCTTACTTACCCCAGCACTTATATTGCCCTCAGCTGATCAGGACGGTCCTCTGTGGGCACTGCGGTTGCACTTACTGCCACTTTTTGTAACGCAGAGTAAAAATGTGAAGGGACATTGGAGACTGAGGAAAATACAACTCCTTGATTTACAACTTGAATCTTCGGTGTGGAGGCATCATTGACTGGCCAGTGGTTTGTCCTTGACACACAGGCTCCACCTGCTGGAGGAGCTGGAGTTTATGTGGGATGTCAGAGCCCCTGTTTAGCTCAGCACCTCTCCCCCCATATTAATTAAATATAGATTTTTTAATTTCAAGATATACTCCATTCATTAAAAAAAAACTTTATATATACACATAGTCACAAGCACAGTCACAATTAACATATCAAGGAAACAAAAACATTGGAGTTTAACTATCCAAAATACCAAAAAGACATCTCTTACATATACAAGACTATATTCTCATGCATTGAAAGAAAGATACTGAGGCAAACAAACAGAAAAGTTTCAGCAGGTTCAATACAGCTTGTGCTGATTACTACCTGACTGTTGCGCTGTGTTGACTTATCAGGTGTGTCCTTAGGCCTTACAAACTGAATGGATTCGGCAGTTTTCCTGTCATCAGATTGTCCTCCTCCATTCAGGGTTTCTCTATTAATCTTTCTGCTTTTGTTGTGGAATGGTAAATGTCACCAGGAATTCAATTTCAACGGTAACATAATTAAACCTGAGCCGACCTCCACCGTGGCTACGTCCTTGTTTTCCTCCTAAGGACTTGTGAACTTGGCCAGTTTGCTTTCTGCTCCCAGTCTCACTTTGCTTTGCTAGCTCCCCAGTTTTTCTTCATATCCAGAGATGGTCAAGTTAATTTCCACGGCTATCATATGGTCAGAGAGGCACTTTTAACTCCAGAATTCTGTGGAATATAAGAAAAGGCAAGGAAAAAGGAGTCCCATTTCTGCTGATGCTATTTCAGTGCAGGTTCTAAAATTCCTGTGAGTTGTCTGACAGCAATTTTGCTACTGAAACCAACTCCCTTATTCCAAATTAGTGTTCCAGCTTGTGAGACTACAAGCAGGAGAAAAATCCCTTATTGTCCCTTCTGTACTAGATATAGGAGTTGCCTGTCTCCTGGAAAAACAACTACAAAGAACACTTTGCATTTATATGGCACCTGTGACGTAGTAAAGTATCCAAAGTGTTCCATGAGAGGTTAACCAGACAAAAATTTACATGGAGCCAGGAGAAAAAATGAAATAGAAAGAAAATGATATTATGAAGCCAGAGAGTGTTCAGACGAGATTTACCAGGATGTTGCCAGGAATGGGAAGGTTTGAGTTCTACGGAGAGGCTGGATAGGCTGGGACGTTTTCACTGGAGCGTAGGAGGTTGAGATGTGGCCTTATCGATGTTTATAAAATCATGAGGGGTATAGATAGGGTTAATGGCAGGTGTCTTTTCTCTAGGGTGGGGGACTTCAAGACTAGGGGGTGCATTTTTAACGTGAGAGGAGAAAGATTTAAAAAACACATGAGGGGAAATTTTTTTATACAGGGGGTGGTTCGTGTGTGGAATGAACTTCCTGAGGAAATGGTTGATGTGGACACAATTACAAAGTTTAAAAGGCATTTGGATGTGTACATGGTTAGGAAAGTTCAGAGGGATAGGGGCTGGAGCAGGCAGATGGGACTAGTTTAGTTTGGGATTATGTTCGGCGTTGACTGAATGGACTGAAGGGTCTGTTTCCGTGCTGTGTGACTCTATGATACTCTATAAAATGTTTTATGGAGTATTTTGCAGGAGGAGAGGAAAGTAGAAGATTGGAGCAGTTTACTGAGGGAATTCTGAAGCTATAGGGTCCAGGATGGTTGGTGTCCTGGCCACCTTTTGGTGAGCCAAGGATGTTTCCCAAGATGCCAAGAGTAGACGAGGCAGAGTTCCCTTGGAGAGTTGTAAAGCATGTGGATGTTACAGGGATATGGGGAGGTCAGGCTGTGGGAAGAATTTCATCTCTGAGGGTTGAGGGAGCTCCATCAGTTGGCTGCACTCACACATGCTCCTGATTGCAAAGTCTGACACTAAACGCATCACAGTTTCATCAATATCCCAATTACTCTCGTGAAATAGGCAACCAAAGGCTCTCTCTCTAATGCCTCTGTATCACCCTTCATAATTGTTTGTCTTCCTTTCCATTTCTCAGTGGTCTGCAAACTATTGTAGGTCAGTGAATGGAGGGACAATGGGAGAAATGAGCTGGTCATGGGTGGCAGAACTTTGGATGACTTCAAGCTGGCCAAGAGTGGAGTGAAATTCTAGGGGAAGCTAAGAGACAGTAAAACAGGAGACCCTCAGTTGTTTGGGGAGGGTGGGGGCTGGATAGGAAGTGAGGGATGAAGAAAGAATGTGAAGGAAACAGTTGCAGGCAGACAGAGGAATACAAAGAAAGAAGGAAAATTTTGATTTGATTTGATTTACTATAGGCACATGTACCTGGGCACAGTGAAAAGTTTTGTTTTTCATGCAGTACAGGCAGATCATACCATACAAGGATTGAACAGAGGCGAGGAATACCAAGTTACAAAATGTGAAAGTTTGAATAACAAAGAGAAGGTCATGATTCTGTAGACTTCTTTACTGCAGAGGGCTGTCAAGGCTGGGTCATTGAGGACATTCAAGACTGAGACAGATTTTAATCAGGAAGGGAATCAAGGACTTTGGGAAAAAGACAGGAACGTGGAGTTAATGATTATCAGATTAGCCGTGATCTCATGGTGGAACAGACTCGGTGGATCAAACGTCCAATTTCTGCTCCTCTGTCATAGAATCATAGAGTCATAGAGGTTGACAATGTCTCGTTGTCTTTTGGTGTTAAAACAATGCAGAGAAACTGAGAAATGGAAAGGAAGACAAACAATTATGAAGGGTGATACAGACGCATTAGAGAGAGATCCTTTGGTCACCTATTTCGTGAGAGTAATTGGGATATTGATGGAACTGTGATGTGTTTCGTGTCAGACTTCACAATCAGGAGCATGTGTGAGTTCAGCCAGCAGATGGAGCTCCCTCAACATCCACCCCCCCCCCCCCCGCCCAACCCCCCCGCCTCCATTAAATGAAAGTGAATTGAATTCATATGCAGTAGGCACTCAGTAATCCAGGGCCATAAGCACAGCAAATGGGATCAAATCAGCATTCACTGACCACAGAATTCACCTTAATGATTGCTCAGTAAATCAAAATGAATGCACTGCTCTCAAAAATCTCCTGTAGATATCACCTCGTTCTAAATGGTCATCGCTCCATAAATGTGTTTGACTGGAATTTGCTTTTGTGAGATTTAATCTTTTTCTTTTATGAGATGTGAGCAGTCACGATCAGACCATTTTCCCCCTGAATGTTGTGTTCAGCTGTTTGCTGTTTGATTATATGTGTTTGGTATCTGTTCTCTGACTGTGGTTAGTTAAGCAAAGGGCTGGTTACTTAGAAAGAGAGACTGAACTGAGACTTAAAAACGGAGAATGCTTGGCAGGTCTGGCAGTATCTGTGGAGAGAGAGAAACAGAGTTAACATTGCAAGTCGGTGACTCTTCTTCAGAACTGAGGCTAGTAGTTGTAAGCATGAGATCAGAGTAAAACAGCTGTTACAGACACTAGTCTGGAGTATGTCATCTCTGCATATCTCCATGATATAAAACGCAATACTAAGGTGTAGCAGTTTTAAAATGTGAACCATTGGGTCAATTACTTTAGGAATGGATTATAATAACCTGGAGAAACAGAAAGTTTCTGGAAAATAAGAAGAATTCTCAAAATAATGGCCCAGTATTGTTCTTCAGATTAGAGTGTCACCAGCGGCCAATCCAGTGACTGCCCGAATGTTAATATGCAGAGGGTAATCAATGCCTGACAATGTCTACATCGAGATATAGATGCCATATCAACACACTGAGACTAACCATGAGCTGACTCACTGTATTCCGAATGCTAAACATTGTGGGATTTAAGCCAGCAGCGCAAGTTGGAGTGACATCTGACTTCTACTCATTTATGGGATGTTGGTGTTGCTGGCTGGGTCCAGCATTTATTCCCCCATCCCTAGCTGCCCCTTCAGAAGGTGGTGGTAAGCTGCCTTCTTGAACTGCTGTAGTCCTGTAGTTTGAGGGAATTCCAGGATTTTGACCCAGCCACAGTGAAGGTACGGCAATATACTTCCAAGTCAGGACGGTGAGTGGCTTGAAGGGGAACTTGCAGGGGGTAGTGTTCCCATGTAACTGCTGCCCTTGTCCTTCTAGATGGAAGTGGTCGTGGGTTTGGAAGGTGCTGTCTGAGGATCTTCGGTGAATTTCTGCAGGGCATCTTGTAGATAGTACACACTGCTGCTACTGAGCGTCGGTGGTGGAGGGAATGAATGTTTGTGGATGTGGTGCCAATCAAGCGGGAGCTGCTTTGTCCTGGATGGTGTTGACTTACTTGAGCGTGGTTGGGGCTGCACTCATCCAGGCAAGTGGGGAGTATTCCATCATACTCCTGACTTGTGCCTTGTGGATGGGGAGCAGGCTTTTGGATGACAGGAAGTGACACTCTTCAGGATTCCTAGCCTCTGACCTGCTCGGGCTCCCATAATTGAAATCAATTGAAATAATTGAAATCAAATGAACAACAACAACAAAAAGCTTTGGAAATCAAATATCCTTGCATCATCATACGGACATAAGCCAGCCGCAGCTCATGGCCACGTGTTAGACCTCAAGGCCACACTGGGGTGTGATCACCCAATGACAGTCACTGACAAGCTGTGAGAAGGATGGTGGCAGGCCTCAAGAGGGCATGGACAGGCTGATAGAATGGGCAGGCAGGGGGCACATGAAATTTAATGCAGGGAAGGGTATGGTTATACATTTTGGGCAGACAGGTGAGGAGAAGCAACACAAAGTAAAGGGCACGATTCTAATGGGGTGGATGGAAAAGCATATGGGGACAGTGGGCTGGCTGCTGGTGTACATATTGGAAACCTGGGACGGAGTCACAGACATGGGCTGGAACCAGTTGAGGGGCTTCGGGGCTGCGAGTTAACATACAGCATAATGGTTATGTGGGAAACAGTAAGTTGGAATCTAATCAAGGGGTTTGTGGTGGTGAAGTGGAGGTTATACATTAATGACCATAATATAAAATGTTAATAATAGTTATTGTTAATTATTGGTGATATATAAATAATATTTTATTAACCATATATTAATAAGATCATGAATAACCGGGGGTAAGTTATTGAATCAAACAAGATGTAGAAAGTCTTGTGGTAGTGCCCCTGCCTCTTGACTAGAAGGTCTTCATTCCAGTCTTATCCCAGGGTGTGGCAGCAATGAGGTAGAAGTTAACACGTTGGTTTAAAAAAAATTAAAGCGTAGGACAGCATGTGACTTTGACCATTTCCAAAAGCTTAATCTAAAATTAGCAAAAGCAACAAGGTCGCTCTGCTGTCTGTCTTCTTCCACACGTTGAATAGATTCCAACTGCTGATTGCCTGGGGTCTGCTTCAGAAAGGTTGCTGATCAGGATCTGAAGGCACAGAGAGATCATCTAGCTGGACCTCGAAGGACTGAGTTCTCACCCTCACCTTCCACCAAGACCACCAGCCCAGGTACTGAATACACGATTGTTCCTGAAGTTTCCATTAATGGGTTTGTGCCCGACCAGTGCACATAACGGGCCTTTCCAAGTCTGCATGGCTCAGCTCTTGACAGGGCTGTGTCCTCGAAACAGGCCAGGGCTTCCTCCCTGTCATCATTATTGATGACTTATTGATGAATAAACTATCCGCCATTGCAGTCACAGGAATGCCGGATTTCTGACAAAGGGATGAAGAAATAACAGTGTGGGGCTGGAGGAACACAGCAGGCCAGGCAGCATCAGAGGAGCAGGAAAGTTGTCATTTCAGGTCGGGACCCTTCTTCAGAAACTTTTATCTCTGACCGAGTAATATTCTTACTATCTCTGAGTGAGCTATAACCCCACCGTGAAGCCTTTTCCTGCTCCTCTGATGCTGCCTGGCCTGCTGTGCTCCTCCAGCCCCACACTGTGTTATCTCTGACTCCAGCATCAACAGTTCCTACTAGCTCCAACTGAATGAAGAGGTTGAGTTTCTCTTCATGACCCTTTCCCTCTGGCAGTTTGACCTGAGCTGAGATTTCGGGGGATTCAGTGAATTGTGGAAGTGGTTGGATGTATGAGTTGGAATCTTGGATTGTGTTGGAGATGAGTTTGCCTGGAATTGCTAGATGCTGATAGAGTTGAGTGGGCTAGGTTTAAATTGCTCTACACCGAGTTGAAATGCTCTCAACAGGACACATACCCTTCGAGACTATAATGATGCAATGATTCCTGGTGAGATTTGAGTTTGAAGTAAAATGTTTGTGATTTCTGCAAGGAGATTTCTAGTAGAGGGAGAAGGAGACAATATTTCTGGTGGATTTATAATTTCTGAGGGGTGACCCCACAATCTCGCAACAAAGATGTCACTAACGATATGGGCTACAGTGCCTAGGGAAAACAGAGACTGTCTGATTGACAGGGCTGAATCACTACCTGACAGCCAATGGCCTATAGACCACAGAATGAAATCAGGAGTTAGTCCCACCCCCAGAAATTTAAACAAACACATTCCCAATTCCCAGGAAATACAGAGAAAAGCATCTCTATCTGGTACTGGCACGATTGCCCGAGGGAGGGAGAGAGAGAGAGAGAGAGAGAGACAGAGACAGAGAGACAGAGGAAGAGAAAGTCATGTAGTCACAGAGTGAAGGGGAGCATGGGGAAAGGTGAGAGATAGACAGAAGTGAAACAGAGAGAAAGGAAAAGAGAAAGACAGCAAGAAAAGTGTGTGTGAGTGTGTATGTGTGTGTGAGTGTGTATGTGTATGTGTGTGTGTGTGAGAGAGAGAAAGTCAGACAGGGAAACATAGAGACAGAAAGTGAAAGACAGGCAAAAAAGGTAATTGGAAAGGGTGAGAGAAAGTGAGAAGAGAAGGTATTTATAACAATTACAAGCCAGAAAAGAAGGCGAATAGAATCAAAAGCCACTGCAGAATTAAGTTTAGGAGTCAGGAGACAGAGAGGGGGAGAATTCTTTTTGCAATTGCTGGACATTGAGGGAGAAGAGCTGGCTGCAAAGAGACACTGAACAAAGCAGGGTTGTGTCCACTGTTGCCCAGCTGAGGTGAGGCTGGGATCCAGCTGCCCTGGGTCTATGCTGCTGCTGCTAGCTGCTCTCTCTGTGCCTTCAGATCCTGCTCAGTAACATCTCCTCAGCAGATCCCAGGGATTTTAGCAGTTGGAATATATCCCAGTGGGCTTCAGCTTGTGGAAGGAGACTGAAGGTAGAGTGCCTTTATTGTTTTTATTAACTTTAGATTTATAAGGCTGGAAACCATCAAAGTAGTGGCACTTTGTCATTCAACATTAGTCAAAGGGGCCCTGTTTAAATTGGGCTTCAAATGATGCAATGTTAAAGAGAAATGTCTACTGATCAAGGAATTAAATCAAAATGATTTGGATAATGAGAAAGAGACGAAACTAATCTCATAATTAAGTCAGAAATATGATGGTGCTGTTAGTTCCAGGAACAGGGAATTCCAAATTCCTGCTGTGAATACGACTATTGTTGATACTGGTTATTTTGAAAGGATTTTCATTCAGTGAAAGTAGTGGGCTCTAGCTGATTACTGTCAGATTCACACAGATACTGGACAGTTCTGACACTGGGATCTCTAAGTGCAGTGTAACACTGGGTTTGCAAAAGTGTTCACACTATTTCTGACAAATCCAATGACAGAATGATAGCTCATCATTTCAAACTTGGGCTAATTCAAGGAAGATTGTAAGCTGGATGGTATTGGGCTGAGATACAGGGTCTGTCACTGCTGGTGGGGAGTAATTTGAAGGGATGAACTGGGAGCAAAATGAGTGTTTCAGATGAATGAGTTTAAGTGGGATTATTCAGTTGTTTCATACACTCAACGAAGTCACAGTGACAAGACTGCCAGGTGTAAAGAGTGGACTGTAACAACAGATTTGGGATATGGGCTATTAAGTGCAGATAACAGCTTGAATAGCCCAGAAACCTTCAAATAAGAATTCTTCAAAGGTGGTAACTGTAGCCCCACCAGGAAACCTATTTATCCGAGCACATATATGGGACGGCCTTTATCTTGTAGCTGACTTGGAAGCTCCTGTACTTGACTAAATTATATAAATGCTGTTGAGTGAATCTCGTGACACATGTATTCCTTGTAATAGAAAAAAAATAGTTTGATAAAACGATGGGCATCCTGCCTCAGTGTCCCTTGCATTCAAGACCACGTGCGATTGTACAGGTTACAGGGTCCTAGTGCCACCCCTGCATGAAGTCCTCCAACATAGAGCCATAGAGTCATAGAACATGGAAACAGACCCTTCAGCCCAACCAGTCCATGCCGACCATAATCCCAAATTAAACTGGTCCCACCTGCCTGCTCCTAGCCCATACCCTGCTAAACCTTTCCTGGCCTTTCTTTAGTTATCTCTTAGTCCTAATATAGGTATAAATGCCTTGGGATTCTAACTTAATCCTACTTGTCAAGGACATTTCATGGCCCCTTCCAGCTTCTTAATTTCTTTTTTTAAGTTCTTTCTGCTTCCTTTGCACTCCTCAAGGGCCTTGTTAGATTGCTCTTTCCTAAACCTTACGCATGCTTCTTCATGCTTTTTAACTAAACATACAACATTTCCCGTCGTCCAAGCTTCCTGAATCTTGCCATCCTTATCTTACATCCTCACAGGAGCATGGTGGTCCATGTGCCAACTGGCTTTTAACAGAAACCCACATGTCAGCTATGGATCACACTGGATTTTCTCTGTATTGGCTGCTGGATTTGGATCATCACTGAGACAGGTGGCACTAACCATCAGGCAGGGTGCCTTGAGGCAGGAGGTCATGAGCTTTAGGTGGTTTCAAATGCAGGAAATGTCTGTGCAAGTGTAGTTGGGGCGGGGAACGGGTCATTTCAATCAGACAATAGGACCAGAGAAAGGTGAATGAAATTAAGAAGCCCTTTTACACACAAGGGTTTGAACTCTAATCCGCAAACTGCAATCGATGTTGTTGACTTTCTATCTGAGATGGATACATCTTTTTTGTTCACCAAGATATTAAAGGACTATGAGGATGAAGTGGATATATAGAGTCACGTTGGATATCAGTCATAATCTCACAGAATAGCAGAATAGGCTGGGGATTGGAGAGCTGGACGTCTTCCTCCTGTTCCAATATTCCTGTCTTCCTACCTCTTTGGCACCCTGAATGCTGGGAAACCCATATAGCAGAGGAAGTCCATATATATCTCGGGCATCTAATGCATTCAACAAGTATTCAGTATCATGGGGTCAAAATATATGATAGACCTTTAACGTATAAACCAGGCCTGTTGAGTGTACAACAAGCATACAGAAGTCCCCAACAGACAGGGCTTGAAAAATGCAGTGATAATGTCACTACCTCTTAGCCAGGACATTTGGGTTCAAGTCCCACCTTCTTCAGAGGTAATAGCATCTCCCAACAGGTTGTTTAAAAATATCTACAGCATTCGTCCAGAAGGTAGAAGTCCAATTAAGACCTTGTATTGGGGAATGAGCCTGGCCAGGTGATTGAAGTTTTGGTGGTAGAGCATTTCGGGAACAGTGATCATAATTCTGTAAGTTTTAAACATAGTTATGGAAAAGGTAAGACTAGTCCTTGGGTGAAAGTGCTAAATTGGGGGAAGGTTAATTACAACAGCATTATGCAGGAGCTGGAAAAATTGGCAGCTGTTTGAAGGTAAATCCATATCTGACGTACAGGATTCCTTCAAAAGCCACTTGGCACATGGACCACCATGTTCCTGTGAGGATGTAAGATAAGGATGGCAAGATTCAGGAATCTTGGATGATGGGAAATGTTGTAAGTTTAGTTAAAAAGGAATGGAAGTATATATAAGGTTTAGGAAAGAGAAATCTAACAAGGCCCTTGAGGAGTATAAAGGAAGCAGAAAAGAACTTAAATAAGAAATTTGGAGGCTAGAAGGGGCCATGAAATATCCTTGGCAAGTAGGATTAAGGAGAATCCCAAGGCATTTAAATGTATATTAGGAGCAAGAGATAACTAGGGAAAGGGTAGGTCCACTCAAGGACAAAGAGAGGAATTTATGAATGGAGCCAGATCAGGTAGCTGAGGTCCTTAGTGAATACTTTGCCTTGATTTTCACCAAAAAGAAAGACATGGATGGTGGTATGTTTAGAGAGGGGTTGACTGATACTTTTAAGCCATGTCAACATTAAGAAGGAGAGAACGTTGGGTGTCTTGAAAAACATCGAGGCAGATAAGTCCTCAGGGCCTGGTGAGATCTAACCCAGGTTACTAAACGAGACAGGGGAGGAGATGGCTGAGGTTTTGACAAAAATCTTTCTATCCTCTTTAGCCATAGGAGAGTTCCTAGAAGACTGGAGAATAGCCAATGTTGTTCCTTTGTTAAAGAAGTGCAACAGGAATAATCCAGGAATTATAGGCCTGTGAGCTTTACATCAATGGTTGGGAGACTTTAGAAAAGATTCTTAAGGACAGAATTTATTAGTGTTTGGAGAAAAATGGACATTAGGGATAGTCAGAATGGCTTTATGAAGGGAGGTCTTGTCTCACAAATCCGATTGAGCATTTTGAGGAAGCGACAAAGATGATTGATGAGGGCAGGGCAGTGGATGTTGTCGACATAGACTTTAATAAATCATTTGACAAGATCCCTCATGACAGCTTGATCCAGATAATCAAATCGCGTGGAATCCACGGTGGGATGGCAGGTTCAGTAGAAAATTGGCTTGGTCATAGAAAGGAGAGTAGTTGTGGAGGGGTGTTTTTCTGGCTGGAGGTCTGTGGCCAGTGGTGTTCCACAAGGATCGGTGCTGGGACCTCTGTTGTTTGTAACATACAATATAATATAAATGATTTGGATAAAAAATATCAATAGTGTGATTAGTAAATTTGAATTTGACATGAAAATTTAGTGGAGTTATGGATAGTAAGCAAGGTTGTCAAAGGATACAGCAGGATGGAGATCAGCTGGAAATTTGGGCAGAGAAATGGCAAATGGAGTTTAATCTGAACAAGGGTGAAGTGATGCATTTTGTGAGGTCAAATGCAAGAGGAAAATGTACAGTAAATGGCCAGATTCTTAGGAGCATTGATATTCAGAAGGATCTTGGGTGTAATTCCATAGCTCCCTGAAAGATGCAAGTGGATAAGTGGTAGAGAAAGCGTATGGCATGCTTGCATTCACTAGTTGAGGCGTTGAATATAAAAGTCAGCAAGTCATGTTACAGCTGTATAAAACTTTAGTCAGGCCACACGTGGAGTATTCTGTGCAGTTCTGGTTGTCATACAATAGGAAGGATGTGGAGGCTTTGGAGAGGGTGCAGAAGAGATTTACCAGGATGTTAGATAACAAGGTGTAGAGCTGGATGAACACTGAAGGCCAAGCAGCATCAGAGGAGCAGGAAGGCTGACGTTTCGGGCCTAGACCCTTGGCCCGAAGCATCAGCCTT
>JAHRHZ010000086.1:6936283-6950130 GCA_024137785.1 Ginglymostoma cirratum | reverse complement strand
TATCTCTTAAAGAGAGCACTGGGTTTTAAAGGACAATTCAGCTTGTTAGAAGTGGCCTAATGAGTCATGGAGTCCTACAGCACAGAGCAATGGTTTTAGTTTCCTGTTGTTAGAGGACAAAATGCTAAATCATAGAATCCCTACAGTGTGTAAGCAGGCCATTTGGCCCATCGAGTCCACACCTACACTCGAAAGAGCGTCCCACTTAGACCCACTCCCTACCCTACCCCTGTAACACTGCATTTCCCATGGCTAACCCACCTAGCCTGCACATCCCTAAACACTATGGAGCAATTTCCGATGGCCAACCTACCCTAACCTGCACATCTTTGGACTGTGGGAGGAAACCGGAGCACCCAGGAGAAACCTGCACAGACACGGGGAGAATGTGCAAACTCCACACAGACAGTTGCCTGAGGGTGGAATCGAACCTGGCGCTGTGGGGCAGCAGAGCTAACAGCTGAGCCACCGTGCCGCCCCCAGGATCAGGATGTGCCATAATACCTGGGTTCAAGTTCTACCTGCTCCAGTGGTTTGTATGAACATCTCTGGTCAGGTTTATTCAAAAAAACATATCCCAATCGTGACTGGGATCAGCATTGATTGTGGTGCGTAGATATTGATTGAGATCACATTGAAAATTAGAACCTAAATAAGGTAAAGAAACAAAGGGAGTGCAAATACACAAATGGCTACGAGTTACGAGTTGAAGATGTTCTGAGTTTGGACATTAAGGGTGATGTCAAGACACAGCTTTCCATAAAAACGACAGTGGGAACCTGAAAATTCCAGCCCTGAAAAGCTGTGGTTGTGGAAGGGACTGCGGAATATCTGGACATTTGAAAACGGAAATCAATAGACTTTTATTCAGTAAGCATAAGGTGAAGGGGATTCACCAGGATGTTACCTGAGCTGGACCAGTTTAGCAATGAAGAGAGGCTGGATAGGCTCAGGTTGTTTAGAGTAGAGAAGGTGTAGAGGTTTGTAAATAATACAAAGATGGGTAGAGGGGACAGGTAGTGAGGAAGAAGCAGGGAGGCTGCAGAAGGATTTGAACAGGCTGGGAGAGTGGGCAAAGAAGTAGCAGATGGAATACAATGTGGGAAAGTGTGAGGTCATGCACTTTGCCAGGAAGAATAGAGACATGAACTATTTACTCAATAGGGAAAGGGTTCAGAAATCTGAAGCACAAAGAGACTTAGGAGTCCCAGTTCACGATTCTCTTAAGGTTAACATGTAGGGTCAGTTGGCATTTAGGAAGGCACATACAATGTTAACATTCATTTCAAGAGGGCCGGGATACAACAGCAGGGATGTACTGCTGAGGGTCTGACATATCTAAGGGAGGATGTGCTGATGTTGGAAAAGGGTCCAGAGGAGGTTTACAAGAATGATCCTGAGGATGAAAGGCTTGCCATATGTGGAGAGGTTGAGGATTCTGTGTCTGTACTTGATGGAGTTTCGAACGATGAGGGGTAA
The DNA here is from genome assembly GCA_024137785.1 of Ginglymostoma cirratum. Taxonomy (NCBI): domain Eukaryota; kingdom Metazoa; phylum Chordata; class Chondrichthyes; order Orectolobiformes; family Ginglymostomatidae; genus Ginglymostoma; species Ginglymostoma cirratum. The sequence continues at coordinate 6,948,651 of JAHRHZ010000086.1, read as the reverse complement.
TCTGATTGAAACTTACAGAATACGGACAGGCCGGATAGAGTGGACATGGAGAAGATGTTTCCACTAGTGGGGGAGACTGGGAACCAAGGACATAGCCTCAGAGTGAAGGGACGACCCTTTCGAACTGAGATGGGGAGGAGTTTCTTCAGCCAGCGGATGGTGAATCTGTGGAACCCATTGCTGCAGAGGGCTGTGGAGGACAAATCATTGAGTGTATTTAAGACAGAGGTAGATGGGTTCCTGATTAGGAAGGGGTTCAAGGGTTACGGGGAGAAGGCAGGGAGAATGGAGTTGAGAAACATCTCGGCAATGATCGAATGGTGGAGCATAACTGATATGCTGAATGGCTTGATTCTGCTCCTATATCTTATGGTCTTATGGTCTAAGGGGTTTGGTTAAGGTGTATCAGATTATGAGAGATGTGGACAGGGGGATGGGAAGCAGCTGTTCCTCTTAGTCAAAGGATCAATAACACCAGGGCATAATTTTAAGGTGACATTTTAGAGGAGATTTAAGAAATAAATTTTTCACTGCCTGAGAGGATAGTTAGGGTGGGTAATCCTCACTTATGGGAGACGATGTCCTTGTGGTATTTTAGCTGGACTAGTGACCCAGGTAATGATCTGGGGATAGTGTCAAATCCCTCAATGGCAGATGGTGGAACTTGAATTCAATAAAAAAAAATATGGAATTAAGAGTCTAATGATAACCACGAATCCATTGTCAATTGTTGGAAGAACCCATCAGGTTCAGTAATGCCCTTCAGGGAAGGAAATTGGCATCCTTACCTGGGCCAAAGGGCTTTTCTGTCCTGCATGAGTCTAAGAGAGGTACGAAGTGAAAGCAGGTAGATGGAGATTATATACAGATTGTCTGTGATCGAATGGGGCAGGCAGATACTCTTGAAGGGCTGAATGGCCTCTTTCTGATCCTGCATACCATGCGGCAATTGGCAGCCAGATGGGAGATAGCGAGAACTGCAGGTGCTGGAGTCTGAGATAACACAGTGTGGGGCTGGATGAACACAGCAGGCCAGGCAGCATCAGTGGAGCAGGAAAGCTGATGTCTCGGGTTTATATACTTCTGGCCACCCAGACGAGAATTCCTGGGCAGCACGAGGTGAAGAAGAGTGTTTGACCTGTTGGAGGTCAGCGTGAGTGTCAGGATTTCTCATATTGCTGCTGTCAGCCCTGACTCCAGTCACTTTCACACCCTCTTTGTCCTTTTATTTGTGCCTACTCTTTTTCTGATGGAAATAAAGGCTAAGGCTGAGAGAGGAGAGTATGGGGGAGGTGCATTGTAATGGCCACCTGGTAGCAGGGTGGGCCGGATGATGGGGAGGAGATGAGCTGTTTGCGTTAAAGTGTGTGTTGGTTATTTTAAAGCTTTACTCTGTTCCGGACTGATGTCTTGTCTCCTTTCTAAGTAGTGTCGGACCCTTCTGTTCTGGGCCTGCTAGATGTCTTTTAATTTACTCGGCACACACATTGGCTCCAATCGTTTTTACCTTCAGTCGTCCTGAAACGGGTCAACTTTTAGCATCAACCTTAAGAGATAGCAGAGATCCCTGTTTAAGTCTCGTATTCCTGTCCAAAGGAGCTGAAAGCAGAATTAAAAAAGGGAATAACTGTTTTGCACTCAACTAATGAGCCGCTAACAAAGGTACATCTTCAGAAATCTTCCAGATGTGCAACTTTGTTGGCTAGATTCTAACTATGAATATCAGGCTTTTTTTAAAAAAAGAATTCTAATGCCAAAAGAACTCTCATGCCTTGAATTGATTCGACTCTTAATTGACTTACACTAATTAGCGAAGAGCAGGAAAGGTTAAAGGTCAGGGGAAGGCTGTTTATTGTAACTCTATTAGCTTCGTATGCTCTCATTGGCTATCTCTTTTAATACACTGACTGAGATAACAAATTACATTTTTAAAAAGTCTTCAATCCAGAGACTATCAGTCGTTTTTTTTTTAATCACTTTGTCAGCTATTTGTTGTACAGTGTTTCCTAAGATGCAGTTGCTCTTCACCTCAGGAGATTAATATTTAAAAAGATGCAGTCTGGTCAGGTCTCCCTCTACCCTTTGCCAAGTTACAATCCTCCTACATCATAGCAGAAACTAAGCTTCGAAAAGCATTTCATTGCGCTGCAAAGTGCTTTGGGACATCCTGTGCTCAAGAAAGGTGCGAAACCAATGCAATTCCTTCCGTTCCATTTTAATCCACTGGTGTGTGAACTGGAGAAGGCCAGCAAGTGAGGATGAGCAACTTGGTGGAGATCAACACGTGACTAGAGATGGAGAAAGGTCTATCCAACGCACCAACATCCACCAGTGAGAAAAGCAAGGGCAATACATATGTGGGGATGTCACATCCTGCAGGTTCCCCTCCAATCCATAAACTTCCGGATGTAGGGTGATCTTTACCACTAGTTGATTCCAAATGATGGCCTGCAGGGGGTCCATCTAATGCTCCACTACTACTTTATACTAAGAAGAGCTATAGCTGGTGAACTTTATAATTTATTTCCTTATTTTTCTATTTTTGTACCTACAGTATACCTAAGATGGCACTGGGAGTGGTGACATAGAACATATAACAGTTCAACACAGGAACTGGCCCTTCGGCCCATGATGTTGAACCAGACATAATGCCAAATTGAACTAATCCCCTCTGCCTGCCTTGTTCCATGGCCCTTCATTCTTTGCATATTCATGTGTTTCTCTCAAGGCCCCCTAAACACCCCTATCATATCTGTCTCCAGCTCCATCCCTGGCAGCGTGTTCCACACTCCTACCACTCCCTGTGTAAAATTCTTGCCCCTAACAACTCCTTTGAACTTTCCCCCTTCTCACCTTAAATGCACACCCCCTAGTATTGGACATTTCTGCTCTGGGAAAAAGATCCTGACCGTCAACCCCATCTACACGTCTCATAATTTTATGAACTTTTTATCAAGTCTCCCCTCGGCCTCCGCTAGTCCAGAAAAAACAGCCCGAGTTTTTCTAACCTCTCCTTATAGCTCATACCCTCATCCAGGCAGCATCCTGGTAAAGAGATAACAAGGTGTAGAGCTGGATGAACACAGCAGGCCAAGAGGCATCAGAGGAGCAGGAAGGCTGACGTTTTGGGCCTAGACCCTTCTTCAGAAAGAAGAAGAAGGTTTACCCATCCTGGTAAACCTCTTCTGCACCCTCTCCAAAGCCTCCACATTCTTACAATTGTACACATTTCACTGTGCTCTTGTAACTCCCGTTTTTGAGTGCAAGTGATGATAAAATCTAAATCTCTAAGGCTGGCACCTGAGGGTCACCACACCTCTGATAAGGGGAGAAGTGGAGAAGGAAGGACCTTCATGACAATCTCAGCTGGTGCAGGAATTGAACCCAAGCTATTGGCATCGCTCTACACTGCAAACCAGCTATCCAGCCAACCGATCAAAGCAGCCCCTCCATTTTTCAATGCTGTTGACTTCAATGACTCAAACAGATAGTCGGGCAGGTGGGACTTGGACATAGATCCTCTGGGCCAGAGGTAAGGACACTACCGCTGTGTCACAAGAGCCCTAGACCTCATAATATTGATCATCTCTAACGAAGCACCTCTTAGTCTAATCCACCTAAATTTATATATAAAAAAGATGAAGACCATGGCCAATAGGACAGGAAGGTTGAAAGTAGAAGAGTAGTCAACTGGAGATATTAAACTATGGTGGTATAATGCTGAAGATTGCAGAAGGGAGGGAACATCAAGAGGGCAAAGGAATTAAACCAAAGAATCTTAACAGGCTTGGCAGCAAGTATGGAGACAGAAACAGAGTTAACATTTCTTAATTTCCCTCTCCATGCAGATGCAGCTGAACCTGCTGAGTTTCTTCAGCACTTTCTGTTTTGATGTCAGACCTCTAGTCTCTGTGCTATTTTGCTATTACTTGATGCTGTAAAGGATGGCACTGGAACGGTTAAACTGTGTGTGGGGTAGGAGCAATCCAGTGTGATCAATCCCAGGGCATATATAGTACAGATTTAACATGTCTCTAAGCAGAAGTCAATGATCTGTGACTAATTGAGGCCATTCAAAGGCAAACGGACAATTGAAAGAGGTTCTGGTGGCTTATTGAAGGCAATCCTTTCAAATAGTGTTATTGTAATGCAACCAGCTGTCTCTCTGAAACCTTTCCAAGTCCCTTTCTCTCCTGTGGAGATTCCAGGGGCTTAATAGCAGATGGGTTGATCGATTTAACAAACTCGCAGTCACACAGACCCAATGAAACAGATACTTGCAGGGGTGGAGGTGGGGAATTGTCAAGATTTTGGGGCTTTTTTTTCCTTAAAGGGAAAAAAAAGCAGGCCCAGCTGCTGTCAAATCGACCCATTGTGAGCATTCTTTTAAATTTGACTTTAAAGCAAATCCAAACAAGGGCAGACAACTTAACAGCATCACCACAGAAACAAACAGAAACATGATCCCTCTGTCAGGCCTCTTACCATCTTCTGATGCTGCGTACCACCGCGGGACCACATGCTCACACTGACTTATTGGTGCCTGTCAACAGACTATGAGGCTGTGATGGGCATCACCAGTCAAGGCCCACAGGAGTGGGAATGTGGGCTGGATTTCCTGCATCTGGTCCGTGTTAAATTTGAAAGGACGCAGAGAAGATATAGGAGCAAATTACTGCAGATGCTGGAATCTGTACTGAAAACAACAAATGCTGGAGATCACAGTGGGTCAGATAGCGTCCGTGGAGAGAGAGCAAGCGAACAGTTTGAGTACAGTTGACTCTTCATCAGAAACATTAGCTTGCTCTCTCTCTCCATGGATGCTGTCTGACCTGCTGTGACCCCCAGCATTTGATGTTTACAAGGATGTTGCCAGGGTTGGAGGGCTTGAGCTACAGGGAGAAGCTGAATGGGCTGGGGCTACTTTTCCTGGAGTGTCAGAGGTTGAGGGGTGACCTTATAGATGTTTACAAAATTATGTGGGGCATGGATAGGGCGAATAGCCAAGGTCTTTTTCCCCAGGGTAGGGGAGTCCAAACTACAGTACATAGGTTTAAGATGAGAGGGGAAAGGTTTAAAAGGGACCTAATGGGCAACTTTTTCACGCAGAGGGTGGCGCGTGTATGGAATGAGCTGCCAGAGGAAGTGGTGGAGGCTGGTACAATTACAACATTTAAAGTTTGTCTGGATGGGTACATGAATAGGAAGGGTTTAGAGGGATATGGGCCAAATGCTGGCAAATGGGACTGGGTTAATTTGGGATATTTCGTCGGCATGGATCAGTTGGACTGAGGGGTCTGTTTCCATACTCTACAACTCTATGACTTTACTGAAGCCAGTTGGAAGGGGTGAAGGGATGACATTTCAGTGAAATCAGAGCCACAGTGAAAAGTAACATCATCCACTGGTGACAAAATTTCAAACACTTCTTGCAAAGAAAGACTTTGTATTCCTCTAGCACCTGTCGCAAACTCAAAACGACCCAAAGCACTTCAAAGTCAATGAAGTATGCTTGAAATATAGCCTAATGCACTGAGGCAATCAAAGTGCATAGCAAGATTCCACCAATGGCAATGGCAATGTCAAAGCCAGGTTTTGATTGGTGGGTATTTCCCAGGAAAACACCAAACTTGTGTACATCAAGTCATTTCATAAGCGTTCAGAGAGTCTGTTTCTCAAAGTGCAGAAATCGACTTTGAGGTATGAAAGTTGCTGATAGCTCTGAGATCTTTGACACTGAAATTGCTGTTCAATGTGACCAGCTCAATGAAGCTGATGACCAACATTGCTCACAGGGATGGGAAAACCACAGTCTCCTAATCACTATCCTCACAATAACAAGGTCTGTCTCTCTCGTCATCTGACAGAATAAGTGCCAGTAATGGGAACTGACCAGTCTTCTTGGATTTTGATATTGTGTATTTGTGATTGAGGTGACATGGGTATTTATGGAGATAAAAACCAAAAGAACTGCAGATGCTGTAAATCCGAAACAAAACCAAAAGTTGCTGGCAGCATCTGTGGAAAAGAAATCAGAGTTGACGTTTCGGGTCCCCTGACCCTTCCTCAGAACTGATGGTGGCTCGGAAAATGTCAGTTTAAATGCAGAAGGTAGGGTGGGAGGTAGGGGTAAGGAGTAAATGAGAGGTGGGGTAAGAGCCCAAAGAGAGAGAAAAGCAGTTGGACAGACAAAGGAATTGATAATGATCTGGCTGGGAGGGTGAATAGCTGTTAATGGAGACTGTTAGTGACTAACAATAGGTAGTGGATAATGGCAGACGATGTGATAACAAGGCCTGGTGTGTGGGCTGGGGGGCTGGGATGTGGGAGAGTTTGGGACCTAAAATTATTGAACTTGATATTGAGTCCGGAGGGCTGCAGGGTCCCCAAACGCCCTTGGATACTGCCCAAACATACCTTCCAGGTGAAGCAACACTTCACCTCCACTTCCCAGAATCTAGTCTACTGCATTCGCTGCTCACAGTGTGGTCTCCTCTACACGGGGGAAACAAAGCGTAGACTTGGCAACCGCTTCGCAGAACCTCTAAATTCTGCTCATAAAAAAAGACCCTGAGCTTCCAGTTCCTTGCCACTTTAACACACCACACTGTTCCCTGGCCAACATCTCTGTCTCAGGCCTGCTGCAGTGTTCCAGCAAAGCTTAGCACAAGCTGAAAGAAAAACACCTCATTTTCCACTTGGGGACCCTGCAGCCCTCCAGACTCAATATCGAGTTCAGTAATTTTAGGGCCTGAGCTCCCCCATGTCCCAGCCCCCCACACCACACACCAGGCCTTGTTATCACATAGCCTGCCATTACACACTACCTATTGTTAGCCGCTAACAGTGTCCGTTAACAGCTATTGACCCTTCTAGCCAGATCATTATCAGCTCCTTTTTCTGACCAACTGCTCTTCTTTCTTTTTGGGCTCTAATCCCACTTATCGTTTACTCCTTACTCAACCCCCTCTCCCCTCCCTCCTTCTGCATATAAACCAACATTTTCCTAGCTACCATCAGTTCTGAGGAAGAGTCAGGGGACCTGAAACATTAACTCTAATTTCTCTTCACAGATGCAGCCAGACCTGCTGGGCTTTTCCAGCAATTTCTGTTTTTGTTTTATGGAGATAATGTGAGATTTGATGGTGATGATATTGGTTTTGGTGGAGATGATGTGCATTTTGATGGTAATGATATTGGTTTTGATGGTGATGACGTTGGTTTTGATGGTGATGTTAGGCGTTTTGCTGGTGGTAATATAAGTTAGTGGCCGTGATTTGGCGGTTCACGGAGAAGACACAATGGGCTGAATGGCCTCCTTCAGCTTCTATGTCTTATGGTCGTACTTCAAATTGCGGTCTCCTTTGCTTGTGAAAGTCTATTTTCGCTTCACATTGTTGCTGTGCAACTCCCTCTACTGTTGCTCTGACATTCCTGTTTAATGACAGCGATGGTGGAGAATGGCTGGCAATTAATCATAGGCACAGCAGTGTCTACCAATCAGTGGGTGCGGTGCTGAATTGATGGGTCTGTATGCATTGAATGAATTGGTCCAACCTTTTCCTCTCCATCATTCAAGCTGTCAGACTGTCCCTGATCGCCCTGTTGAAACGTTTTGTGCAACCATTGGATTTGGGGTTTATGCCACAATGGCAGACGCTGGTATATCCCGGAATTCTCGAACTGACTGGGAAGGACCTGTAGTCCACTGTTTTGGAGCGAGTGTCTCCTGTGAATCCCAGTTCGCAAACTACTTATCTGGAATGTGCTGTGGTGCGGTGTTTATGGAATCTGTTGGAGTGATTTCTGACCATTTATTATATGCCCCGTGGAATAAGCAGAGCTTGTTGATTCCTAGGGGCTGCTTTCCCTTCTCCAAATAGACATAGAATCATTGACGCAGTTTTGTTGGCCAAAATCGAAGACGTCCAGGACGCAGTTTAACAAAGTTTTGACTGAAAAGCTAAATGGATGTAGTTTTAATTCCGTGATCTATTGCTGGCGACCAGACTGTGTAGCCAATGACATTTCCATCTTAGCACCTTCAGCTGGTCATTCTTGGGCAAGATGCTTTGCCCACTGCTGCAGCACTGATGACCGGTCATGCTCCACATGCAATGTCATCTCATCAAACGGCGAGAGTTCACTATTTACGGGTCCCGATCTTCCTCAATTCACAAGAATTTATTTTCAGACGCAGTTTACTTTCTGCAAGGTGCTGTTCATTGCTGATTTGATCTTTAACTTCGCTGTAGTTGTGTGTGAGATCAGTGTGAACACGTCATCTACATGGGGAAGAAGTAGCTCCACTGTCCTGTAGTGCTATCTGTGCTGGTGAAAGCTGCCTGACTCCCTGTGGATTGCACAGACGTCAATGACCAGACTCTGAGACAACAAGGTGTGGAGCTGGATGAACACCACAGGCCAAGCAGCATCATAGGAGCAGGAAAGCTTGATGTTTTGGGCCTAGACCCTTCATCAGAAATGGGGAGGGGAAGAGGTTTCTGAAATAAATAGGGAGAGAGGGGGAGGTGGATAGAAGATGGATAGAGGAGAGGATAGGTGGAGAAGAGACAGATGAGTCAAAGAGGCGGGGATAGAGCCAGTAAAGGTGAGTGTAGGTGGGGAGGTAGGGAGGAGATAGGTCAGTCTGTCTCCTCTCCACCTATCCTCTCTACTATCCATCTTCTATCTGCCTCCCCCTCTCTCCCTATTTATTTCAGAACGCTCTTCCCCTCCCCCATTTCTGATGAAGGGTCTAGGCCTGAAACATCAGCCTTCCTGCTTCTATGATGCTGCTTGGCCTGCTGTGTTCATCCAGCTCCACAAAGTCACATGATGCTGCCAGTTGTCTTAACCTCGTCAAAAATCCCCTTACAGATTCCCATTGTTCTTGAATTGGGACAGCATCTCAGAATTGGACGGGGCTTGGGGTCATAATATTCCTTAACTAAATCTGTCGACTCTTGAAAGGTTTTAGTATCTGCTGCCACAGGGAAAGACAAACTCCTAATAACTGAAAAAACCGTGGCTCCACAAGCAGTCAAGAGAATTGTTGCTTTTCATCGGCCCCAATATTCATTTGCCCAGAGAAAGTAATGCATCCTTTCCACCTACCGGGCCCAGTCATTGACGGCAGGATTGAATGAGTCAAGCTTCTCAAATAACAGCATGATGCCAGAAATGCTTGCCCCAACTCTCAGACAACTGTTGCAAGTGAATTCCTTCAGGAGCCTAGTTTTCTTTCATCGCCACTGAAATAACTCCACAGAGACTGGTATCCCGTCACCAAGTTACCTTTTATTTACATGTGAAGAGTCCTTGACACTGATCCAGCTCCCTCAGAGGCAGCTCTCAGAGTGAGCAGGACGTCTGACCCTCCTGTTTATATCTGTCAGCCAGGGCTCCCTGATTGGACCAGGTTAACAGCCTCAGTCAGGGCACTCCTATTCCTAGCTGACCTTATTCTAATCACTACAGCAGAGGGGTGGGTGTAAGTGTGAATGAGTGTTCCCTACTCTCCCGTGGGGGAGATAGTGATTGGTTGTTGCCTTCACTGAGCTGTGAGGGGGCTTGTGCAGCCCCATTTTCTGTTCTTTCTGTTCGGATGCTGGTGTCCACGTGTGTGAGCACTGATGGAGATGACACCTTCATCTTTCACATGTCAGACACTGATTGCTGTCCTCTGCCATGGTGAATCTTTACACAGTAGCTTCAGAAGGAGGATTCGCCACTTCCATGCGCTGAGAAAGAAACTTCAGATTAAAGTCGGTAGCACAGAGGGATGATGCCAAGTTGTGCACATCAGAAAGGGTTGAAAGTGTGTGACTGACTTGGACGTTATCCTGTTTCAGTGTTACTCCGGACTGCACCTCTGCATCCCATAGCAATACGACTGGCATGATTTGTCCTCACGAGCCCCAAAAATAAAGCTTTCATCGGTGTTTCCAAATCCTCTCCATGCTGATGTTGTGCCTGTAATCTTCTCGAACGCTGCAATTTTCCATAATCTCTGCATTCCTCTAATTTCACCTCCTTATGCCTCCCTGATTTTGACTCCCTCCATCCTTCTCTCCTGTAAACTTACCTGGTTGAGCATATTAATGGTCGCCTCTCTGAACGTCTACTTTCTCTGGATCTGTGAAGACTCTAAGGGACATTTTATTTTTCTATTCAAGGCACTACATAAATGTAAGTTGTTGTTGGATGTAGAGAAGTAGTGCACTTCCTAGGAGGGGACAAGAGGATCAACGAGAGGTCAAAATTGTTCACAGACACGTCGACATCTACGCGAGCTCTAAATGCTTGATGCTTGAAATTGTATATTGGCTGATTTGACCAATCCCAGAAGCTGAGCCGCTCACTGGACCGAATATCACAGTGACCAGGGTTGAGGGGCAGACCCGTTGAACAGGACCCACAGTCCTTGAAACAGACGTGTAGAGAGGGAGCCGGGATAAGTGGTGACATAGTAGCAGGAGTAGGCCATTCAGCCCCTCCAGACTGTGCAATGAGATTATGCCTGATCTGTGGCCTAACTCCATCTACCTGCCTTTGGCCAAGATCCCTTAATAACTGATCTAGCATCAGCTGTTCCTTTTTAATCTGAGATAGATACATATTTGTTAAGTTGGAAGAGAGTTCTAAACCTCTACAGCCCCTTGTGTGTGGAGGTGCTTCCTAACATCTCTCCTGAATGGTCTGGCTCTAACTCTCAGACTATGCTCCCCGTAATTCTGAAATCTTACCACATAACACCATGTATGGGTTAAAAAGGGGGCATTGTGCCGATGGAAAAGTTAATGTCAACAAATAAATATTCAGTGCTGACTCCTGAGGTAAAACGTTAACAAGACTGTTTGCATTATCTAACCCCACGAACTGGTATCTGATGGTGTAAACACCATAAACCATCCCCCAACCCCCTCCAACTGCAAAGGCAGGCCACTCTCTCAGCTTGTGTGGACAGGGAGCTGATAATCATTCAGGACTGCCTTTTCCCAGGAGCTCCGGATGTGGGCCCTTGGCCATTGAGCTGATTGACACTTTGCTTGTGTGAACAGATGCTCCCAATAGATCATCAGACAGTCCCTGCGACACGATCCCCACCTCTGAGAGGCCATGCCCTCTGAACAATAAGTGAATTGTAGCCTCTTCAGAGCCATAAGCAATGACAATAGAAACCCTGCAGGAAAGCAGGCCATTCAGCCCATCAAATCCACACTAGCCCTCTGAAGAGCATCCCACCTTGTCCCACCCCATCCCCGCATTTCCATGGCTAATCCATCTAACCTGTGCACTTTAACCACAGCCAATTCACCCTAACCTATGCAGCCCTGGACACTATGGGGCAACTTAGCACGGCCAACCCACCCTAACCTGCATATCTTTGAACAGTGAGAGGAAACTGGAGCACAGGGGAGAATGTGCAAACTCCACACACCTGAGGCTGGAATGGAACCTGGGCCCTTGGTGATGTGAGGCAGCAGTGCTAAACACTCAGCCACCGTGCTGCAGAGAGGTGAAGGAAAGAAAGTGGACTCCAGGACACAGTCCCAATGCTAAAAGATGACACCGTCATGTCACTGCTCCATCATAGGGCTATAACAGACCCCGCATCACCTTGGAGCAGGGAGTCAACATCTTGGCAGCATCTTTTCCTTCACCGTTTGCCATTTTCTGAATCACAGAAGTCGGAGGCAGTGAGAGTGTGTCAATGTGAGCCATCTGCAGCTTCCTTAGAGCGTGGTTTGGATTTATATGGCCCTTTCTCCGCCCTGGACAAATGGAAAAGTCACCCCAACTCCCCCACCAGCAACAGCCATCTGGGAGCCTCTCCAAACCTGACACCATTGTCCCGACTATTTTACAAAGTGGGCAGCTTCTGCTAGACATTCAGACATCCAGATACATTCAAACATCACCCAGCACTGGTGACTGCACTGTGACAATGGGAGGCTGGGACAAGAGGAACAGGAGCATTGACGTTCCGGGTGCAATGTAATATTTTGTCCCCATGCCGCATAAGATAGCTCTGCTCGCTGCTCGCTGCTTTGTGGCTCCAGGATTACTGCAGAGTGCCAGATGATGGATAGTGCGTTATAGGTGATGGATGATGAATAGTGCCCAGTGCATGATGGGTCATGGACAGTGGGTGACAATGATGGATCATGGTCAATGGTTAATCGAGGATGATTAGAAGATGGCAAGTGATGGATGCTGACTGTCGATGGTAGAGAGAGAAAGAAAAACAGGAATGAATGGCTGGCATCATTCTGAGCATTGTGTGATCAGTGGGTGATCCAGTGATCAGTGCGTGAACACTGGGTGATCAGTGGGTAATCTGTGGGTGATCAGTGGGCAATCAC
>JAHRHZ010000086.1:6916522-6935883 GCA_024137785.1 Ginglymostoma cirratum | reverse complement strand
ATCCAGCTCCATGCTTGTTATCCCACTTAATCACATCTGTGTAGATTCACAAAGTCCCTTCTTCCAACACAACAACTTGCCTTTCGCCTTGAAAAATGCACGATGATGCTCGCTGTTTGAACAGGTAGGTGCTGCCTAAGCTTAGCGTCTCTCTTGGTGGAAAATGTTGTTCTCCTTGGACATTGCAGCAAAGATCAGGGTGGACTGAAAAGTAACCCAGAATGTGCTAATCCTGAGGACAGAGGGCTGAAGCTGAGCCAAACTGACATCTCTCAGGGTTGGTGGGAAAACAGGGCTCACTGTTTGATGGCTGTTTGATTATCTTTCTTGTAGATGCTAAGACTGCACACAACTGCTCCATGTTTCTGAGGTGCCCTCTGTGCCAGGAGGAGTTAAAACGAGGAGATCTCCAGCAACACCTACAGCACGAATTGGAGAGACTAACTGCGGTCAGCCCCAGGTCTGAGCTCGGGGATTTCAGGGATTTTCATAGCTGCTTCTCTATTGGTTCTTCCATTTTCTCGTCCCTCCTACTTCTTCACAAAACTAAACCAAATAACTTTCACTGTCACCTCCCTCTTCTCACCATCACCCTCAGTCTGACCGCTCCCCTTTCTCACCATCTCCCTCTATCTCACCTCTCCCCCTTCTCACCATCACCCTCAGTCTGACCTCTCCCCTTTCTCACATTCTCCCTCAATCTCACCTCCCCCTTCTCACCATCTCCCTCAATCTCACCTCCCCCTTCTCACCATCTCCCTTGGTCTTACCATTTCCCTCAGTCTCATCTTCCCCTTTCTCACCATCACCTGGCAGTGTGCCTAATTCTCCAGTTGATCCTGCAAACCCACCGTATGGTTTGCTCATGTCTTATTAAAACTGGCTGTCGCAAATATGAGCTTCAAAAAACAGAAGTTGCTGGAAAAGCTCAGCAGGTCTGGCAGCATCTGTGAAGAAAAGAAACAGAGTTAATGTTTTAGGTCTGGTAACGCTTTCTCAGAACTGAGGAAGGGTCACCGGACCCGAAACGTTAACTCTGATTTTTTTCTTCACTGATGCTGCCAGACCTGCTGGGCTTTTCCAGGAACTTCTGTTTTTGTTCCTGATTTACAGTATCTGCAGTTTTTTTTGATTTTTACCAACATGAGCTTGTTTCTTTCAGCTCCGAGGAGGAACATCCGAAAGACAGTGTGTCACTCCAACCAATGCAGGTCATTAACGGCTCATATCTCTCATATCCTCAAAGAATGGAGCTCTCAGTATATCATTATAGTCTCTTTCAACTCTGTTGTATATTGTTTGTTTCAATGTCACACAGCTGGCCCAGCAAGGGACAGCTGGTAGAATAAAGCCTGTCTGTATTCCACTTCCTAATCATTGCCTGGTAATACACAACTCAAATATTGCCAAAAGAAAGCAATATTGTCAGAGATTTGGAAAAGCATTTCCCTTTTCCACAGTATTCTGGTTTCTGCTCTCTCTAGCCATTGCTGGAAACAATAAGATTTTCCAAAGGGAGTGATAATGTCATGGACCAGTTGAATTCTATTGGGAAACTAAACAGAATAATAGATACAGTAACTATTACTCATTAACTGTTACAATATAGTAACTTCCCATAATCACAGCCCTTGGGCAAAACGGCAAATTTAGAAATCAGATATTCTCACATGCAATACCTGTAACTGAGAGAGGGGAAGGGGAGAAAAAAGCTTCCACTTCTTTGAGTCTCCAGCAGCTTCTGCTGAATCTAAAAATTTAAAGAAAACCTAGAAATCCTGGTCGGTGAGAGCTGGCAACACCCACTCAAGCTGCTTCTATTGTTCCAGCTTTAAAAAAATACCCAAGGCCTCACAAGGTGTTTATGTTACCATAGACTGCTTGGTGCCTCTTGTTCAAACTCTCTGTTAAAATAACCCATGACAAAATACCCTTCTTAAAGCCATGGCATCATCACAATAGGCACTGTATCCTGAATACTAGCCTCTGCTGCTATTCTAATGGCTAACAGTATTGCCCCAACTGGATGTAAAGTTGGGTTCGGTTTTAGGCCAATTGGCTCCATATGGACCCTGCATAGCTCAGCAGCAAACTACCACAAATACTGAACATTTGAAAGATGAAACCAACTAACAAGCCTGGCAGCATCTGGTGAGAGAGGGAGACAGAGTTAACACATCTGGACAGCGAACCTTGGTCAGAATGGGAATATGTGAGAGATGGAGCTGGTTTATGCAACAGCAGAGGGTGGGAACAGAATGAGTGGAAGAGATACAAAGAGTGGGCTAAAGATCAGACTGACGGCCCAGTGATAGCCGCTAAATTCTGGCCCAACCAGCAATGTCCACATTCCATGAAAGAATTCTTTTAAAAACCGAGACTGCCTAGAGTTCACTAGAGTCACAAACTGCAGAAGAAAAACCAAAATGGAATATTTTGAATGAAAACAAAGTTGCTGGAAAAACTCAGCAGGGTCATAGGACCCGAAATGTCAACTCTGTTTTCTCCTTCACAGATGCTGCCAGACCTGCTGAGCTTTTCCAGCAACTTTGTTTTTGTTCCTGATTTACAGCATCCGCAGTTCTTTTGGTTTTTATTTGGAATATTTTGAAGTCAACCCCACCATAAGTCCATTTGATTTTGGTCCGATTTATTGCTGCCACATGTACCTAAGTACAGTGCAAAGTTTTGTTTTGTGAGGAGTGCAGGCAGACCATACTATACAAGAACATACAGATCGTAGGGAGCTTAGACAAAGCGAGGAATACAAGTTTACAGCTGCACAGGAGGTGCACAAAAGCATGATCAACATTAGATTTGAAGTCAGAGGGGTCCATTCAGCCATCCAATAGCAGTGAGAAAGAAGATGTTCTTGAACCTGTTGGTGTGTGTGTTCAAGCTTCTGTATCTTCTGCCTGGCAGAAGGGGTTGGGAGAGAGTATTACCAGGTGGAAGGGGTCTTTGATGATGTTGGTTGCCTTTCCATGGCAATGAGTAGTGTAGATGGCGTCCCTGGATGGAAGGTTGTCTTACATGATGGACTGGTCTGTGCACACAACTTTCTGTAGTTTCTTACAGTCCTGGGCACAGCAGTTGCCATACCAGGCCGTTATGCACCTGGATAGGATGCTTTCTATAGTGCATCTGTAAAAGTTGGTGATATTCCTTATGGACATCTTATCCCTGGGCTTGACATCTTTTCCCAGGTAGAACAAACTGGAAAGTGGTGTTAGGACGGGATAAGGGATTTACTTTGGGGAGGGACCAGAAGTTAGATCGAGTAAGGCAAGAGATGAAGAATTTTAGAATGGAGTGCACTGGAGGTGGGTAGACTCTGGGTGAGTCTAATTCCTGTGATCCATCCAGCGCAGAATTGGAAGGGAGGAAATCTGAGGAAAATGTGGATACATAGTGAACAAGTGGAGTCATGAGTTGAAGTTGATAGATGCAGGGTCTTGGGGATACACAGGCCCAATTTAAGAGGAAAATATTTTGTGTGTTGCTCTTCATTGACATATAACTGGTTACTGGAAAAACCTTTACCGATTGCAAATCTGAGCTCTCTCTGGTTTTCCTAACCATGAAACAAAGAGTGTGAGCCCATTGGCTTTGCTGCCTGCTGTATTATAATACAACTTCTGTTTCTTCAGTCTCCTCCCATTAAGGAAGAAGTGGTGTCGCCCAGTGCCTCACCAATCCCCACAGATGAGGGCCATCATTTAGAAAGACAACAGGTGAGAAGTGCAATTGGCCACTGGCTGTTGGTGTAAGGTTGCCTTTGTCCTGTCTGTCTCAGGATGGCTTGACAACCGCACTTCCCGAGTATTAATGGGTGGCACAGTGGCACAGTGGTTAGCACTGCTGCCTCACAGTGCCAGAGATCCAGGTTCAATTCCACCCTCAGGTGACTGTCTGTGTGGAGTTTGCACATTCTCCCTGTGTCTGCGTGGGTTTCCTCCAGATGCTCAGGTTTCCTCCCACAGTCTGAAGATGTGCAGGTTAGGGTGTATTGGCTGTGAGAAATTGCCCCATTTTGTCCTGGGATGTGCAGGCTAGGTGGACTAGCCATGGTAATTCAGAGGCTGGGTTTGCCTGGGATGTTCAGAGGGTTCAATGGGCTGAACAGCCTGTCCCTGCACTGTAGGGATTCTATGATAATACGATAACTGACATTACGTTCCCCCAGTACCTCTGTGTCATCAGCTTTGGTTGCTTCATAGCTGTATAAAATGGCACACAGCCTTTGTATAAAGAAGGGAGGAAATAAAGAAATCAATGATGAGCAGCTTTTTTTTTTTATTATCTGTTCTGGGGATCTGAACTGTGCTGACAAAGCCAGCATTTATTTCCCTTCTATAATGACCCTTAAGTAGACAGTGCTAATTGATACAAAGGGACTTCCTCAACAATTTCAGAGGTAAGATTTTGCTGTGGGTCTGGAGGCCAGACTGGGTAGTGATGGCAGAATTCCTCCCATGCAGCACAAAATTGGCAAGTTTTAACTTATTTTAATATTCAGGTTTGGATATGTTGTAACACATCTCCGGGACAGGGTGGAGTTGAACCTGGTTCTCCTGGCCCGCGGTAGAACATTGCTACAACAACCTCTACTGTTCTTTACAACAATTCAATAGTTTCATTGTCTTTCATAGACTCAGAGAGTCATAGAGAGGTACAGCATGGAAACAGACCCTTTGGTCCAACCCGTCCGTGCTGACCAAATATCCTAAATTAATCCAGTCCCATATGTCAGTATTTGACCCATATCCCTCTAAACTCTTCCCATTCATGTATACATCCAGACGCCTCTTAAATGTTGTAATTGTACCAGCCTCCACCATTTCCCCTGACAGCTCATTCCAAACACGCACCCACCCTCTGTGTGAAAAAGTGCCCCTTAAGTCCCCCTTAAATCTTTCCCCTTTCACCTTAAACCTCTTATTCCAGATTTACTATTAGATTGAATTTTAAATTCTTTCAGCTGTGGTGGTTCCTGTTTTTGGAACATTATCCCGGGCCTCTAGATTACCAGCTGACTAACACAGCTACTGCGCTATCAAATATATTTAATTTTTAAAGAAACTAAGTAGATGTTCAACTCTAGGCTACCAAGACGTAACTTAAAAGTGTAAATGCTCAAAATAACTAATGAGCACTCCAACTTCTGTTTGTCTTTAGACTTTCCAACAAGTAAAAATTAACAGAGAGAGTCGACTCAATGGTGAGTGTTTAAACTGAGAAATGTCAAGGCGGTAGACGTGTGCGTGTATTTTGTGTGTCAGTTAATATGTGTTGGGCGTGTGTGTGTGATTGTGTGTGTTTGTGTGTGTGTGTGTGTGAGAGTGAGTGTGTGTGTGTGTTTGTGTGTGTGTGTGTGTGTGTTTGTGTGTTTGTGTGAGTGTGTGTGTTTGTGTGTGTGTGTGTTTGTGTGTGTTTGTGTGAGTGTGTGTGAGTGTGTGTGTGAGAGTGAGTGTGTGTGTGTTTGTGTGTGTGTGTTTGTGTGAGTGTGTGTGTGAGAGTGAGTGTGTGTGTGTGTGTTTGTGTGTGTTTGTGTGAGTGTGTGTGTGAGAGTGTGTGCATGTGTGTGTGTGTGTGTGTGTGCATGTGTGCGTGTGTGTGTGTGAGAGAGTGAGAGTGAGTGTGTGTGTGAGAGTGTGTGCATGTGTGTGTGAGAGTGAGTGAGTGTGTGTGTGAGAGTGTGTGCATGTGTGTGTGTGAGAGTGTGTGTGTGTGAGAGTGAGAGTGAGTGTGTGTGAGTGTGTGTGTGAGAGTGTGTGCATGTGTGTGTGTGAGAGTGTGTGCATGTGTGCGTGTGTGTGTGTGTGAGAGAGTGAGAGTGAGTGTGTGTGTGTGTGTGAGAGTGTGTGCATGTGTGTGTGAGAGTGAGTGAGTGTGTGTGTGAGAGTGCATGTGTGTGTGTGAGAGTGTGTGTGTGTGAGAGTGAGAGTGAGTGTGTGTGTGTGTGAGAGTGTGTGCATGTGTGTGTGTGTGAGAGTGTGTGCATGTGTGCGTGTGTGTGTGAGAGTGTGTGCATGTGTGTGTGTATGAGAGTGTGTGCATGTGTGTGTGTGTGTGAGAGTGTGTGCATGTGTGCGTGTGTGTGTGTGTGTGTGAGAGCGAGTGAGTGTGTTTATGTGGATATATCCAAACTTGTGGTATGTCTTTAATTTGCTCATTGAATGTGGACATTGCTAGCTAGATCCTGAATTACCTTTTTAAAGTTGTGGTGACATCCCAGCTCCTGTACTCAATGCTCTAACCGATGAAGGCAAGCGTGCCAAATGCCTTTTCACCACCCTGTCTGCCCGTGTTGCCAGTTTCAAGGAACTCTGTACCTGCACCCCCTAGGTCTCTCTGTTGAACATCACTGCCCAGGGCCCCACCATTAACTGTCTAAGTCCTGCCCTGGTTTGCCTTACCAAAATACAACAGCTCGCATTTATCTGCATTAAACTCCATTTCTATCCCTCGGTCCACTGACCCAGTTGATCAAGGTACCGTTTAACTGGTAGTCACTGATAGGATTAATCTCACACTGCCTGCCCTACTCCCTAATGGGCAGTCTGCTCCATAGGCCCAAACCACTCCAACTGGTTGAGAATTGGCCAGTTCAGTCGCATGAAAACCCACGTCAGAAGCGCATGTCCTTGAGCAGACATCATCCTGAAATGAAAGGACAGTTGACAAATCACTAACACTGCGTCGCCTTGACCTGACAGTGAAGTGTAAGGGTTTATTTGACAGCTGAAAGGGTTTTGTAATTACTACTGCAGGGCTTTATAATAGGTGGACCCCGTATTATCTAGAAACCCTTATTGGATGTGTCAGGAAACTCCCTGCATTTAACTCAGTACGGCTAGCTCTCCCACACACCCCAGTGTTAAATCAGAGGTTTTGGTTCTTAAACTAAAATCATTTTGTCAACTAAACCTTATTAATTCCGGGCACAAATGCAGAAACGAGTTGGTAATTTTTTATCATTTAACCTATTTTTCCTGATCAACCTGTTCAGGGGTGTCATTACACGTCTCTGGAGCAGGTGGGACTAGCACCCAGGCCTCCTGGTCCAGGGGTAAGGACACTACCACCACACCTCAAGAGGACCTCTGGGAGTTGGGAATGCAGAAACTGACTTGAACAAGATCAGCTGTTCTCCTGCAAGCTGATTGTGACTTCTGGTAGCTATGGACGAGACAGGAATAGCTGGGAGATAACATCTGACTCATTGTGTTTTTAAAAATGTCAGCACTGTCTTATCCAGCATGCTGGCAAGTTGAAACATTTGCGATCCCTTCTCCATAACTCTATCTAGCTCTCTGATTTCTGCAATCCAATTAGTAGCCATCTCTATTTGTTTTCAATATTCAGCACAAAGATTGTTTAAAAGCAGAGACTCCAGTTTGCTTTCAAGCCCAGAAGAAATATTGGACCATTAGTTGCAAATAACACGATGAGAATTAGTGCTGTCCTTGTTCTGACCCAGGCTCTTGCTATCAGATTATTTTAATGTCACGTGAAACAGTCAATGAGTCTTCATCATGGCAAGGATAGATGTTGGATTACGCGCTGCACTATGTGACATGACAGCACTGATAACAGAACATCTGACCAACTTCATGTTATGCCTGGAAATGTTCGAAGGAAGCATTGTACTGTGTATTTGTGCCTCTGAGCCCAAGGGTTATGTGTTCGGTCCCCATTCCAAAGTTTTGAAAATGCAGTGTAGGCTGACACATCATGTGGAGTCCTGGGAGAAGGCTGTATTGTCAGAGGAGTTGTGTTTTTCTTTCCAAATGTGACACAGGGAGGCACTGGGGAGGATATGGCCTCATGGTATCATCACTGGACTGTTAATCCAGAGACCCAGATAATGTTCTGGGGACCCAGGTTTGAATCCCACCACGGCAGATGGTGGAATTTGAATTCAATAAAAAATATCTGGAATTAAGAATCCATTGTTGGAAAAACCCATTTCGTTCACTAATGTCCTTTAGGGAAGGAAACTGCCATCCTTACCTGGTCTGGCCTACATGTGACTCCAGACCCACAGCAATGTGGTTGACTCTTGACTGCCCTCTGGGCAATTAGGGATGGACAATAAATGCTGCCTGGCCAGCGACACCCTCATCCTGTGAATGAAATAAAGGGAAAAAAAATTAAACTAAGATGCCATCTTCCCTCTCAGGTGGAAATAAAAGATCTCACGGTATCATCCAAAGAGCACCAATGCCATAAAGTGGGAAAGGTTTTGTCTATTAACTCTTGGCTTTCCTACAATTTCGCTAACATCTGGTTGGAGGCAGATGGCTCAGGAGGCTCCCCTATTGCCTGTGATTGATACAAAGCACTGACTGGGTACTCCTCATCATTGAAGAGGGACGAAGATATCTCTAGGTCACTTCTTCTGACCAAATGTTTTGGAAAAGATGGCAATATTTTCCTTGGCGCATTTAATACAAAATCCTTGTTCTTATTTGCAAAATGTGCCGTGGTTGCACCTGTCTTCCTCTGCTTCTCCCTCCAGCCCTGAGTGTATGGCGAGACGGCAGAATCTTAATGTGAAGCTCTGGAGGTTCAGAGTGGATTGGAATAAGCATTTTTCACCCAAATGGCATTGGGAATCTGGAATGCATGGTCTGAGAGGCAGGAAACCTCCCAGCATTTAAAAAGTACTTGGATGAGCACCTGAAATATCATAATATTCAAGACTATGGGCCATGTGCTGGAAAGTGGGATTAGCGTGGATGGGTCAGTGCAGACTCGATGGGCTGAGGGGCATCTTCTATACAGTATGACTCTGATTCTATCCCAGCTCATAGCGTCTTCCTGATTGTGTACCCCTTCCCCTGAGCTACCACACATAGCAAGGTTCAACCAGTGCATTGTGGCCTCCTTTTGTCTGTGCGATAACTCTCCCCCCATTGAAAACTCTCCGCCGAGGCCTGCCAGCCCAAACTAGGCCTCACTTCCCTCTCGATTCTAGTTTACTCAACACCCCAGATGACAGAGTGTGAGCTGGGGCTGGCAGACATTGGTAAATTAACCCGCGTGCCCAATGGGTGTATTTGTGTTGCCCTTTGGGGCAGGGCTTGACCCTATTGTTTGCCGTTGCCCTAAGCCGCCATCTTACACCTCGTCCTGTTTTCTCTTCCAGCAAGGGCAAAGAGATGCAGATGGATCAGATCCTCAGACGAAGATCAGGTATGTGTGATTGTTCTGCTGGAACAAGGACAGTGAAGAACCCATTCATGTGAAGAAACATAGGGTTCAATTTAACCCCCAAGGACAATGAGGGAAGTTAAAATCACAAGAGGGCCTTTCTCATTAGATCTGACCAGGGCAGCATTTTTGGAAATGGTTTGTTTTTGGCCAGTGCACAATGTCCTCACACCAGGCAGGGCTGAGGACCTGTTAACATGTATCAGACAACCAAACGCAGCCTGTAGTTTTATTTTAACCCCAGGCCTCATGGGTGAGGTGCCAACTGCGCCCGGGAAAGCAGCTACAGAGTAGATCCACACTCAGGAAAGGCCCAGAGAGGTGGTTTCCAAAGCTTCTAGCAAGGACTCCGTGTCAGTCAGGAGATACAGCCATATTCCTCCAGGAATATTCCTCTGGGCAGCTGTTGGAGACCAACTGGGACATTGCGATCCCAGATTCCCACTCATCTTCCTTCCAGTACGTTCCTATTTGGAGTACCTGTGATGGTCTCAGCACCTCACCCTAAAGTGACACACTCTAACAATGTGCAATAATTCTCTCAGACCACACTAAGAGTGTAATAGAATACCCCAATATTACTCAGAAATGACAACAATTAAAACAATACCTGAGCGATAAAATTCTGCTCTGCCGCTATGGCTCAGTAACAGCATCCAAGTCCCACTTCAGGACTTGAAAACAAAATTTCAGGCTGACGCTCGCAGTGCAGTTCTGAGGGAGTGCCGCACTGTCAGAGGTACTGTCTTTCCAAAGCATTTTAAACCAAGGTCTTCTCGTTTGGGTATCAAATACTGTTGAGCATTATTTCGGAAAGCAGGGGAGCTCTTCCTGGGGGTCTGGTCAAGATTTTCATCTACACAGTTAACGACACAGAAAGCAGATTTGTCAGGTTATCATCACATTGCTGACTGTGGGAGCTTGCAGTCCACAAATTTAGCCCTTGCGCTTCCTATGTTACAACAATGTCAACACTTCACAAAGTAGTTTATTGACTGTGAAGGAGTCATAGAGTCATACAGCAGGGAAACAGACCCTTCAGTCCAACTCATCCAGGCCAGGTTTCCCAAATTAATCTAGGCCCATTTGCCAGCATTTGGCCCATATCCCTCTAAACCCATCCTATTCATATACCCATCCAGATGCCTTTTAAATGTTGCAATTGGACCAGCCTCCACCACTTCCTCTGGCAGCTCATTCCATACACGCACCACCCTCTGTATGAAAAAGTTGCCCCTTAGGTCCCTTTTATATTTTTCCCCTCTCACCTTAAACCTATGCCCCTCTAGTTTTGGTCTCCCCTACCCTTGGGAAATGACCTTGTCCATTCACCCTATCCATGCCCCTCACGATTTTATAAACCTCTATAAGGTCACCCCTCAACCTCCTATGCTCCAGGAAAAAAAAGAATCCCAGTCAGTCCAGCTTCTCCTGATAACTCACACCCTCCAGTCCCGGTAGCATCCTTGTAAATCTTTCCTACACCCTTTCCATTTTTAAACATCTTCCTATAGCAGGGTGACTGGAATTGTATGACTTTGTAGCATGCAGAGGTTGTGAAAATTGTTTCAGAAGTTCGTGTTTTGTTTTCCCCTAATACCTCCTCACTGTTGACTGTCTGAGTGGCTGGGCCAGTACTTATCTGCTTTTATTCTGATCTGACCTGTGGCAGGGAGACAGTAATTTGTAATTGCTTCATTTCTCTCTCTTGCTCTCTCTCTGCTGCAGTGGGTTCCCTCTGGTGTCCCCTGGCCCCAGCTGTTTTCTCAGCAGCTCCGCAATCCCTCACTCAAAATTATGGTGCAAAGTTTCACACGGGCTCTAGCAATACCCATTTCACCGCCCAACCACCTCTCTTGACTTTTAGATAAACACATGAATATGCAAGGAATGGAGGGATATGGACCAAGGGCAGGCAGAAGGGATCAGTTTAATTTGGCATCATGTTCAGCAGTACATCATTGCCTTTTCCTGTGCTGTACTGTTCAATTTTCTATCTGATTTAGTGTCAAACCTTCTCCCATTACACTCCTGGAGGTCGCCTTGGGGCACTTTGTTTTAATGAAGGTGTGATTTAATTTTCGCATTGGTGTGTGTGCAATGTAATACAGTCACATTCTCATTTGTAATCTTCTTGAGTGCAATGAAGTGTTTGAGTTTGCTAATCCATGCAGCGCAGGATTAGCCACACATCTCCTTGTCTACCAGACGTGCACTCTTATGATCCCTGCTACCTTTCTGTAAGCATTACCACTCCCTTGGCCAGTTTGTGTAACTACAAACAAAGAGCCCTGTCGCAGCCCAGTGTCGTGTTATGTCTTGCTCTCTCCTCTGCTTTGCAGATTGATGGTCCCTATCTTAAGGAGCCGAGGTTCCTGGACACAGAGGATGAAAGCCCGAGTGGAACTCACTGTGTGGAACATGCATGGCACAGCCTTGGCAGGAACAGCACACAGCAATTCCATGAGCTGAGAGGTAGGTGGCAGAAATGAGCTAAATCTCCGTTCCCAAGTTGTGGGACATTGACTAGAATGATACATCTCTGTGCTGATCTTTTAGAAATGTCACATTTTGCAAATCAGTTATCTCTTCTTCCCCAGCACCGTGCAGTCGGTTCTGAAATAACACGATAGTTGCTTTCCTGTGCAACTTTGTAGAAATAATGGGGCCGATGGGAAAAGTCGGGTTATGGGCTGACTGCCAAAAAAATTCACTCAAAATCACCTAAAAGTTACCCAAAAGCCAAACACAAAGCATAGCACAATTTGAATAAATGTTTAATTCATACCTACTCATGAAATAAAAGTAAATTTAATGCTTTACCTTGAAGGAAAGGATGACTTGATAGAGGAGGGGTTTATATTGTACCTCGCACAGAAAGCACTTCACGACAAAGCCTGCGAAATGATCACATGATGCCAGCATGGTCACTCTCTCGGCGCTAACATCGTACGCATTCACCACGAAGCCTGGGAAACGATATCAATGTGATGTCAATGCCTACTCCTCCGCACACTGAGGGAATCGCGTTTGAGAAATAGTACTCCCCCTATTCGTCAGTCGCATTACAGCCAATTTGTGCTGGAACACGTGTTATAGCAGATTTCTCAGTTCTGGTTGTGACTCAATTCTGGTCTCCCTGCTATAGGAAAGATGTTGTGAAACTTGAAAGGGTTCAGAAAAAATTTACAAGGATGTTGCCAGGGTTGGAGGGTTTGAGCTACCGGCAGCGGCTGAGTAGGCTGGGGCTATTTTCCCTGGAGTGTCAGAGCCTGATGGGTGACAATCATGAGGGGCATAGATAGGGTGAATAGCCAAGGTCTTTTTCCCAGGGTATGGGAGTCCAAAACTAGAGGGCATAGGTTTAAGGTCAGAGGGGAAAGACGAAAGATGTGCAGGTTAGGTGGACCGACGATGTCTGTAGTGTTCTGGGGTGTGCAGGCTAGGTGGATTAGCCATGGGAAATGCAGGGTAACAAGGATGGGGTGGGATGTTTTCTGGAGGAGCAGTGCGGACTCAATGGGCTGAATGGCCTGCTTTCACACTGTAGAGATTCAAAGTTCTAAGGCGAAAGATATAAAAAGGGACCTGAGGGGCAATATTTTTCATGCAGAGGGTGGTGCGTGTATGGAATGAGCTGCCAGAGGAAATGGTGGAGGCTGGTATAATTACCACATTTAAAAGGCATCTGGATGGGTAAATGGATAGGAAGGGTTTGGAGGGCTATGGGCCAAATGGGATTAGATTAATTTAGGATATCAGGTCGGCAAGAACAAGTGGGACCGAAGGGTCTGTTTCCATGCCGTATGACTCTACGACCATACTGGCCTTTACTGAAATGATTAACCCCCACATCAACATTCAAACTGCTGCAAGTTATTTCTGATGCTATTTGTACGTTGCCAATATTACAATAAATAACCAAATGCAATTATCTGCCACAGGATCAAGCTCTTGCACAACACAGAGCTTGACAAGTAGAGACAGCGATGGAGATCTTGACACTGACAGAGATGAGCTACCACTTTTCACTAAGTTTAAGTATCCTTCATGTGAGATTTCTGAACCAATCCTGACCGAACAGCGCATCTTAAAACAAAACCTCAGCACTTTGCTGTCTCTCAGTCTTGGCGAGCTAAATTTGAAGTGTCTGTGTCATAAGGCACAGTGTTTAAGAAATATTCTGCCAGATTACACCTGTGCTGAATTCAGATGCAGCAGCTAGAGTTGGAAATGTCTTATAATCTCAATCTAGAAATACCGGGAAAGCCTAAAAAATACTGAAGACTTCCGAATGTTCCTGTGTCAATGTGAAAGCAAATAGTTTCTCAGTCATACAAAGTAATTGAGAATGTTTATCTCTGGTTCTTAAGGATTACTGGCGAGAGTGAGGAAGCCTGAGAATGAGGGAATGCAGAAAAATGTGGTGCATTTTTCACGAGACTAGAGCAGATAAAAAAAGAGAACTGACAGGAGTGTTTAAAATCATGAAGGCAAGGGACAGAATAGATGTTCCCAGTGACTGTAGAGGCCAGAATGATGGGATGCAGATTGAAGATTTGAGGCAGTCGATTGTATGACCAGAGGCAGTGACTAACATGGTAGAACAGTTTGGATAAGCATTGAAAGAAAAGAGAACAGAGGGACATGGCAGTAGGGTTTGCTTGTGGGATTGGAGGAGGGGAAACAGAATGATGAGAGAGTATTGTAATCCCTACACAATTCCTCCCCTCAGTGCTGTTTCTACTGCATGTGATCACGTTTTACTCTTGAGGCAGACAGTTTTCCCACGTACATTGCGCAGTGTTTGCAGCTCCATCTATTAACACCAACAGATTTAAATGATCACATCCAGTGCCTCATATAAAGCAAATTACATCCATGCACCCGCGCCCCGCACACCACCCCCCCACCCCCCGCCAACCACCTCAACCCCTGTGGGGCAACACAACACATGACACAGGGCATCAGGTTCAGATTCCATGAGAGGGAGAGCACCACGATGAGGATAGATTGGTTAGAGTCAACGCCATCATCAGCAAGTGTGTCTCCATTGGACCCAGGTTTCCCAATCCCTCCTTAACCAGTGCTTTGTACAGATGTTCAGCAGCAGAGGGCCCGAATGGCCAGGCACAGAAGCTGGTAGAAGCGCAAGACCAGGACAGTGTGGTGATAAGGTACGTTCCACCCTGTCAGCGATAGAAATAAACAGGGCCACCATTAGTTGGTGAGTACGAATGGCTTGTCGTGTTAGCAAGGGATTGGAATCGAGTTGGGGAATGGGGGTATTCTGTCAGGTTTCTTGAGGCTGTTGGATTGCACTTGACTGTTTTAGTGATGGGTCAGTCCAGTCTCACCAGCTGAGAGGGCCCTCTTTCCTCTATGAACCATTTTTTTACTGTTGGGCTGAGAGAGAGCTGAACAAAGAGACAAATCCCATCGTAGATTCATAGAATGCTGTTACAGCTGGCCATTAGGTCAGAGTGATTTAGCTAGACATGCTCATCTCTTCACAGAATCCCTACAGTATGAAAGCAGGCCATTTGGCCCATCGAGTCCCTCTGAAAAGCGTCCCACCCTAACCTGCACATCTTTGGACTGTGGGAGGAAACCCATGCAGACACAGGGAGGCCCTACACAGACAGTCACCCGAGGGTGGGATTGAAGCTGGTTCCCTGGCGCTGTGAGGCAGCAGTGCTAACCACTGAGCCACCAGGCCACCCCATACTTCAGTTCACAAACTCTTTCAATTCCCTCTTGAAAGTCACAATTGAATCTGCCCTGTTCACACTCCCAGTGTGTGCAATCTGGACTCGCTATGTAAAGGCTTTTTTTCTCATTGGGTTCCCTTCGTTTCGTCAGATGCTTCAAAACATTGGCTCTTCAGCTGTTGGCCTTTGGGGATCAGTATCTCTCTGCCTACTCCCTGTCGGATCTTCAGGATTTGGGACACCTCTAACAAATCGCTTTCCCACATTCCCTCAGCTTCTCCACTCCATCCGTGTAATGGGAGTTCCTCATCCCTGGAACAATTTGTCTCAACATTTTCTCCTCCCTCTCTAAAGCCTCCATATCATTCCTCAAGTTGAACATGATGAGGTCAAACACGCATTTTATAAAGTCATCAGCAGGAAGGAAGCTCAGGAGCTCACTGTCCCTTAAATACACATACATAACTCAACCCTCCTTTGGTTTAATAACTGCTGCCTTTCAGACACCTTTAGCCACTCTGGTCTAAATGTGACTCCATATACACAATGATGTGATTGACTTTTAATTGCCCTCTGGGAAATTAGGGATGGACTGGTCTAGCCAATGGTGTCCACATCCTATGAAAGAATTTTTTAAAAACCTGATAAACAGATGCATGTTCCTAAGTTTAAAAAGTCCAGCAAAATGTTAATGGCTCCATAAGGCTGTGGGACAATGTTTTGGATTGTAGCTGGAATGCTTTTAATGGTGAAAAGTTACAGGCATAAGGCTTAGAATCCTAGGATTTGATCCAACGGAATGAAGCCATTCGACCCATCACGTCTGTACCAGCTCCAGAAAGAGCTACCCGGCTAGTCCCAGTCTCCAGCCTTATCTCCATAACCCTCTAACTTCATCCCTTTCAAATATCAATCCAATCTCTTTTGAAACTTCCCTGTGGAACTTGCTTATAGAGAAAGAAAGGTCTCGCATTTATATATCACCTCTCATGACCTCAGTACATCCCACAGTGATTTACAGCCAATTAAGCGCTCCCAATTAAGGCTGGACGGCTGGTTTTGCAATGCCAATAATGCAGGTTCCATTCCCATGCCACCTCCTCGATCTCACGCCTTGCCTGAGGCCTGGCGACCCTCAGGTTAAATTCATCTCTGGCTCTCTCTGGGATCATGGCAACTTTAGCTCGTTTAAAGTCCCCTCGA
This sequence comes from Ginglymostoma cirratum, assembly GCA_024137785.1. Lineage (NCBI taxonomy): Eukaryota > Metazoa > Chordata > Chondrichthyes > Orectolobiformes > Ginglymostomatidae > Ginglymostoma > Ginglymostoma cirratum. Next base: position 6,919,750 of record JAHRHZ010000086.1, on the reverse strand, counting down.
ATAGGTGGCGGCGCTCCCTCGCTGGAGCGTCAAGCTGGGCTTGCGTGCTTCAGTCTCGGGATTGGAACTCGGAACAGACGGTAAACAGCAGGGAGGGGATCCTGTGGACTTTGGGCATTGTCCTCAGGGTCTTTGTGGGTCCACTGGGCTTGAAGGAATCCCATTGTACAAGGGTGGTCCTAGATTGTGGTAATATAGATGCGGTCTTGATGTACAATTCACATTCCAACAGATTTCAGCTTTAACCTGTTGCATCCTCTACAGAATGGTTAACCCAGTTGTGGACAGAGGCGTAACCTCAGACATTTTGAAAGCCCGGATCAGTGAGCTCACACAGAAGCTGTTACAGAGGGAAACCTACAGGTGCCACGTGTGTATGGTAAGGAACATGGCCACTCGCTGCGAAACACTATGATTCCAATATTTCTCCTTCCTCTCCCAAGGGTGTCCCCTCTGTGTGGCCTTCCCCTCTCCCTGGCGGCACTGAGTTCGGTTGGAAGACTCCAGCTGATGCCCCTAATGAGAGCTCACAGAGCGAAGATCCGCACCATATCAGTGTAGTGGCCGTGCGCAAGGTACAAATTAGTCTTCCCAAATGCCCGGTAACTTCTACCAAGGAAAGCCCTTGGGAGAGGACTGGGTCTTGCTTGATTGCGATGCGTACCATACTCTGGCAGTAAGTGAATACTCACCACCAAGGCTCCCAGATGAAATATTAGGTGGTGTACGAGAACAGCTTCTTTCGCACTGTTATTAGATTTCTGAATGGATCCCTCAAATTTTAAATTTAACGTTGATCTCGCTCTCTGTGCACCTTCTCTGCAGCCGTAACATTGTATTCCTTGTTCTATTCTATTGCCCTCATGCACTTTGTATGGTACGGTCTGCCTGTACTGCACACAAAACAAAACTTTTCACTGTACCGAGGTACACACAACAATAATAAATCAAATCAATAAAGGGTAGTTGTAGGAGGGTAACTGGAGCCTTTAAACCAGATTCTGAAGGGATCTTTAGAGCTTTTAACTTTATTCCCTATTTCTTTCTACTAAGTTTTTGGATCTAGGTAGCTGTACCTAAGATGATGCTGTGCATGGTGACATTGAAAAAGATTTTACTGTACTCCTGCCCTTGAGTACACATGTCAATAAAGTCTAGATCTAAGGCGATGAAACCATACTTAAGCAAACATGTTGGATTGTAGAGTTAACACTGTGTGGAGCTGGAGGAACACAGCAGGCCAGGCAGGAAAGTTGATGCTTCAGGGTCAGGACCCTTCTTACTGTCCCTCTGATGCTGCCTGGCCTGCTGTGTACCTCCAGCTCTACACCTTGTTATATCAGACTCCAGCATCTGCAGTTCTTGCTATCTCTTGTTGGGTTGTATCTTGTCTCATGGGAAGCTGGGAGGTTTTTGAACTGCATTTGGATGCTGAGGTTGTGGTAATTCTCGTTTTGTCTTGGGGAGGTGGGAGAGATAGGGGAAGAAAAGAAATCATCTTTGGTGACAAGCTGATACTTTAAATGTGTTCTTTGAAATAGAGCAAGCTGGAACAGGCTGTCCTGAAGGAAGTCTCTCTCTCTCTCCTGTCGGCTGAGCCAGTTTCGAGGAGTTGACCCTGTCAGGCTTCAGCAGCTAAAAATCATCATTGTGAACCCTCCAGCTGCCTTTGATGAGACACCCTGGCCTTAGGGGCTAGGCCTCTCCCAGATAGATGCTTCTTGGCACAGGGGAGGCACAGCTGCTAACTCCTGCATTACACCATCACCAATGTTACATCAGGCCCTGGCTGACATCAGGTCTTCACATGATCAGTCCCCAACCCCTCCCTAAGGCCTGCAGTGCTCTGGGACACGGGCCAACGTGGGTGGTAAGTCCCACCCCAGTCAGAACTCTCACCTGTTTACCTTCACCACCCACTCCACCCCCATCCCCGAGAAACAGGAGAGTAAGGAGATGCTTCCGAATCCAGTTCAGGTCCAGCTGCCTGCGTCTGATTTTCAACGATTACATTGATCAGTCTGTTTGTGACAAACAGGATGATGAGGCAGCGTGGAGCTGGGATACAGGCCAGCTATAATCTGGGGGCAGCACGGTGGCTCAGTCATTGTCATTGCTGCTACACAGCGCCAGGGACCTGGGTTCAATTCTACATTCGGGGCAAATGTCTGCGTGGGTTTCCTCCGGGTGCTCCGGTTTCCTCCCAATGCTAAATTGCCCCATGGTGTCCGCGAATATGTAGGCTAGCCATGGGAAATACAGAGTTACAGGGATGGAATGCTGCTCGGAGAGCCAGTGTGGACTTGATGGGCTGAATGGCCTGATTCTGTCTTTAATTTCCCGTCAACTCAAACTACAGTGGAGCCATTTCTAACCCGTGTTGTCAGGGATTTAGTCTTTGTTTCTGAGCACAGTGTACACAGTATAGAAATAAAGCATTCCACAGAATTCACTCCTTCCAGTACTGGCAGTGTGTACCTTTTACCAAATGCACCCCGATAAGGACAGTGGCACAAGACCAGTGACAAAAGTTGCAAATCCTGCAGTGGGAAACTTACCACCTCTCTCCTCAAAGCCCTGCCCGCCATCTACAAGGCACAAGTCAGGAGGGTGATGGAATACTCCCCACTTGCTCTGGATGGGTGCAGCCCCAACAACGTTAAAGAAGCTTGACACCATCCAGGACAAAGCAGCCCACTTGATTGGCACCACATCCACAAGCATCGACTCCCTCCACCACCGACGCTCAGTAGCAGCAGTGTGTACTATCTACAAGATGCACTGCAGAAATTCACCAAAGATCCTCAGACAGCACCTTCCAAACCCATGACCACTTCCATCTAGAAGGACAAGGGCAGCAGATACATGGGAACACTACCCCCTGCAAGTTCCCCTCCAAGTCACTCATCATCCTGACTTGGAAATATATACTTGCCCCTTACTGTCACTGGATCAAAATCCTGGAATTCCCTCCCAAATGGCATTGTGGGTCAACCCACAGGACTTGGACTGCAGTGGTTCAAGAAGGCAGCTCACCACCACCTTCTCAAGGAGCAGCTCGGGACAGGGCAATAAATGCTGGGCCCAGTCAGTAACATCACAAACTGTGAAAGAAGAGTGAAAAAGAGGAGTGTGTTGGTGAGAACAGCAACGGTGCTGGCTGGGGCTGAGAATAGAGAGAGATCAGTGTGTGGGGGAGTGTCTATAATTAGGGAGGAGGGTGTGGGG
>JAHRHZ010000086.1:6885578-6912919 GCA_024137785.1 Ginglymostoma cirratum | reverse complement strand
AGAGAGGGAGCAGGGTGTGGGTGTGTACGTGCAGAGAGGGAGCAGGGTGTGGGTGTGTACGTGCAGAGAGGGAGCAGGGTGAGGGTGTGTATCTATAGAGAGTGAGGGGGTGTGAGTGTGTACGTGCAGAGAGGGAGCAGGGTGAGCGTGTGTATCTATAGAGAGTGAGGGGGTGTGGGTGTATATGTTTAGAGCGGGAGCCCGGAATGTGCAGTATTTGTACTGGCAGTACCTGTGCCCCTGTGTCCTCAGGATATCTATATCTTGGCACTTGATTGTCTCCTGGGCAAGTAGTGTCCTACCCATGGCTCGGTGCATATTCACTGTGAAACTGAGGTGATGGTGAGAAAAGAAATCACATCATAGAAACCAGCAATTTGTTGTCACATTTAATTCAGTGCCCAGTGTCTAATTCTCTCATTCTCACTCTCTATAGGGATCATACTCAGTGCCGTTGGCATCAATCCATTGTTGGCACATTCACTGTGAGGAATGTTGGCTTCGCACACTGGTAAGGGCATGCACTCCCTCACCATGAGTCATAATTTTGGCACCTCTTTATCCCCAGTTGTGAAAACTTTGATTTTGAATTAAAATGACATTCATTCAGATATAACGCACGGGGTGATTTCAACCACCTTGTTGTCTTTTTATAATAGCTCCCCACTCCCCGTGTCGGAGATGACCATTCTTGCTGGGGGCCATTTCCAACATGTGTTTCCCATATCGAGTTCTAATCTTCATCCGTGAGCCGCTCTCCCCATGACCAATATGTTAGTCGACTTTGGAAGCCATCACAGTTTTTTTTCAGAGCGCGGGTCAAAGATGAGAGATTGGAGACTTGCGTCTGATGTTCCCCTTTGTAACTTCAGGGCACAATTCTTTGACTGAATTAGTAATCCCTGTTGGGAACAACCAATTTGGCACAGATGTAGGATTGTTGTGACTGTGCAGTTGGCGTGGATCAGGCATGGGTTAACAGGATCTTCTACCCCTGTGGTGATGTGCTTGGCATTAACACCATAACTGGCTGATCACTTCACCCAGGCCCGATATCCTGGGTACTGTGCACAGGGTGGCACTCTGCCTGGTGTCCACTGAGATATCCTACCTGAGGACAGTCTCCCCTGCACAGATGGTCTCCCCTTTGCTTTAACATATGATTTTGACAAAAATTTTCAAAATAATGAGGACTAAGTCGACAAAGCTGGCTCATTCCTGGACTGTTTGGAGGGGGGAGGGTGGCCACAGTTCCCAAGTGTTTGGCACGAGGCTATTACTGGGAAGAAAACTTTTTCACCCAGCAAGTAGTTAGGGTGCAGAATGCATTGCCTGGAACTGTGGTGGAGGGCAGGTCCAACTGAGGTATTCATAAAGGCGTTGGAGAATTATTTAAACAGAACCAATACGCCGAGCAATAGGAGATTGACACTCTAAATGGGCAGAGAGCTAGTGCAGACATGATGGACTGAATGGCCTCATTCTATACCATAACTTTTCTGTGATCAGTTCCTAATCCCCTACAGTTCCTCTGGACCAAATCCTTCCTTTAACTCCTTCCCTTTTATACCTCATTTTTAAAGTCCTCATTTGTGTTTTCAAATCCCTCTGTATGTTTGTCACCTCCTCCAGCCTCATATCACCGTACTTCTCACTCTCACTTCCTGAGCCGTCTGGATTTGAATCACATCCGTCATTGGTGTGTCTCTGTCTGCAGTGAACTGGATCCGAAACTCTGCAATTCTCTCCCCAAACCTCTCCGACTCACTTTTCCCTCCCTCAAGCTGGTCCTTAAACCTACTTTTTCGACCCAGCTTTAGGTGACCTGACTTGATGGCCACACGAGGTTCAGTGTCATACCTTGGCAGCTGCTCTGATTTGCAGATCTTAATTAAGCTGAAGGTGCTATATAAATATAAATAGTCGTTGTTATAGGGCGGACCACCCTCCCCGGGGGCTGGTTGGAAAGCCGAGGGTCAAGGGGCTGACTTTGAGCCTCTATAATCTGCAAACAGGCCAACAATAGCAGGTAAAACTTTACACTGCTTAATTCAGTTCTCGGTCTCTTACAGGGGTCAAAGAAGCTGTGCCCACAGTGTAACACCATCACGTCACCAGGTGACCTACGCAGGATCTACCTGTAGAAGATCCCACTGTATTCTGAAGTGAGACCAGCCCTGGATCCCAGGAGCAGTGATCCCAGGATCTCTTGGATCTGAACAGTCCTCAGTGTGGGGCTTCCTGAAATGATTTTGAAGATTGATTCTAATTTTCAGTCAGAATGTCAAAGGCTTCGCCCCGTGGTTTCTCTGAGTTCAATAAACTGACAAATCCAAGCCTGAGGGAGACCCTGTTGTCGTACCCATTTCTTGTCTTAATTCCATGGTCTAAGAACTGCGGTAAGGAGGTAATGTGGGGACTACCCTGAAGTGATGGGACAGATCACTGTTTGAGCTGGACACCTCTCCCAGCTCACTGCTGAAAGGGTGACATGTTCATTCTCTACACAAATCGCCAGCGTTTGCAGATTTCCTGTGTCTGCATTTTCGTTTTCACTTGAAGTTTAAACACTCTCTGCCCGCGATTCCTCTTTCTTGTCACTCCCTCACTTTGTGTACTATTCTGCAAGCATTTAGGAGCTGGTAGTCAACATGCTGCCAATCAGTGACCTGTTTGTGTTCCCTGTCTGGTAGCATGTCTGTGTGTCTGTCTGTATATCTGTGTCTGCCCATATTTGTGTGTGTGTGTGTGTGTGTGTGTGTGTGTGTGTCTGACTGTGTGTGTGTGTCTGTATCTGTCTGTCTGTATGGCTGTATGTGCATGTGCCTGTATGTCTCTGTTTGTGCCTAATTGTATACCTGTGTTTGCCTGTATTTGTGTGTCTGTCTGTGTGTGTGTACGTCTATTTGTGTTTGTCTTTCTGTCTGTATGTATGCCTGTGTGTGTGTGTGTGTGTGTTTGTATGTCTGTGTCTGTCTTTGTGCATCTCTGCCTGTATGTCTGGTGTCTGCATGTCTCTGTGTGTGCACCTGCCTGTATATCTGTGTCTCTGTGTGCGTGTGTGTCTGCCTGTCTGTATGCCTGTGTGTGTCTATAGGTCTGTGTCTCTGTGTGTGCCTGTCAATGTGTCTGTATGTCTATGTCTGTGTGTGTGTATGTCTGTGTCTCTGTGTGTGTGTATGTCTGTGCCTCTGCATCTGTGTGTGCGTGCGCGCGTGTGTCTGTGTGCGGGTGTGAGACAGAGAATGGCAGTGACAGCAAGGTGGCACTAGATGGCAGGGTTGCACCACATTTGGGTGTAAACCACTCAGGCTGAGAGAGCAGACTAATTAAAAGCATTCAGACCATTGTCAATTTGGTACAGTGAGTGTTCCTATCCCTGGTTGAGAAGGCCTAAGTTCAAATCCCCCCTGCCCGAGACATGTGTCAAAACATATGAGTAGGTTGAGTAATATTGGAGCATTTACTGTGCAGGATAGCTCTCCCTGGAACTGCCTGAGAAGAGGCACATCTTACTTTCTCAGTTTAAACAAAATCTGTTTATTTTCATTGATAGTCAAATACTGTGCTGCTAAGGATGTTGCAGAGTTTGGAGGGTTTGAGTTACAGGGAGAGGCTGAGTAGGCTGGGGCTATTTTCCCTGGAGCGTCAGAGGCTGAGGGGTCACCTTATAGTGGCCTATAAAATCATGAGGGGCAAGGATAGGGCAAATGGACAAGGTCTTTGCCCAAGGGTAGGGGAGCCCAAAACTACAGGGCATAAGTTTAAGGTGAGAGGGGAAAGGTTTAAAAAGGACATAAGGAACAACTTTTTCACACAGAGGGTGGTGTGTGTATGGAATGAGCTGCCGGAGGAGGCGGTGGAGGCTGGTACAATTACAACATTTAAAAGGCATCTGCGTCGGTATATGAATAGGAAGGGTTTAGAGGGATATGGGCCAAATGCTGACAAATGGGCATGGATTTATTTAGGATATCAGCATGGACGAGTTGGACTGAAGGGTCTGTTTCCATGCAGTGCATCTCTGTGACTCTATAAATGACTACTTGATGTTGCTATGCTGTTTATCATTTACATGTAAGTCATTTCAACACAGAGAAGAAAGATTGTCTTTCCTAATGTGTTTACAGCTCTCTTCTGTTGGAATGTTTCTTAAACAGAACATGCTGCTTCTCTAACAGTTCAAGCTACCTTTGTTAGGAACATACTCACAAGCAAACCAATTAGAAACAGGAAAAGAGATAGTAAGGCGATGCTGGAGAATCTGAGATAACAAGGTGTGGAGCTGGAGGAACACAGCAGGCCAGGCAGCATCAGAGGAGCAGGAAAGGAGACATTTCAGGTCTGGACCCTTCTTCTGAAAAGTAGCATCTGAAGAAGAGTCCTGACCCGAAACGTCTCCTTTCCTGCTCCTCTGATGCTGCCTGGCCTGTTGTGTTCCTCCAGCTCCACGCTGTGTTATCAGAAGCAGGAAAAGGCTATCTTTCAGTCCTTTGAGCCTGACTTCAGGATCCATTAAGGTCACAACTGATTCCTTTGCTTTCTGAATTCTGCATTCCAGTCTCCCTGAATAAACTTAGATCTGCACGTGCGAATTCGGAGGTTGAGTGATCTAGTGTGAGGATCAAATCCTGGGACCATCTAAAGAGGAGAGCTGTCCAGCTCGTGAAGTGATGACCTGGATGTACAGATTGACACGGGCAGTCAGCCTTCTGTGGTGCAGGGGTTGGGAGATTGTCTCGGGAGATATGAGACAGTGTGAGCTTTCAGAACCTTCCCAAAGAGATCACAGGACAGAGGTCTGGGGACTGAGCGACATTACAACTGCCCTTCGATAATGTGCTGCCTGAGGCCAGAGCGATCCTTGCACAGTACATCCATCCAGATGAATCATCAGAAACTCACACCAGTAACAACTTGTGGTCATAGAATCACTGGGATACGCAGCACAGAAACAGACCCTTTGCTCCAACTCATCCATGCCGGCCAGATATCCTAAATTCATCTAGTTCCATTTGCCAACATTTCCCTCCACTCATGTACCCATCCCGATGCCTTTTAAATGTTACACAGCAAAAAGTAACACACAAATACTGATAAACTGCTCCGAGAGCTGCTCACAATATTGAAACCTCGCTCAGGCAATGTGGGTGTCACTGGCAAGATCTAGCATTTGTGGTCCATCCATAATTGCCCCTTGAAGTGAGTGCCTTGCTTCGACCATTTTCCAGTTAAAACATTGGTCTGGAGTCATATATAAGTCAGATCACATAAAGATTGCACCTTGAGGGTAATGATGAGCTGGTTGGGTTTTTATAATCAATCGTTTCATTGAACTGAAATTCTACCAGCTCTTGTGGTGAGATTGGAACGCGTGTCAGATGAATACATACATATTCCACTGTATTTCCATGTTACACTTTAACAGCTCAGGGCAGCGCCATACCATCCAGCTGTACATTCCTTCACCTTCCAGCATTTTGTATGCAAACACAAGTGAGAGTTAGTCCAGTTACTACTGTGGCAATCACATGTATCCAATGCAGCACTAACTGTGCTTTCTGAAACTGGGCTAAGGTATATTATGGTGACAATATTGAAAATTCTTAACTCTGTATCTAACCCCGTGCTGTCCCTGTCCTTGGAGTGATTGATGGGGACAGCGTAGAACAAGCTTTACTCTGTATCTAACCCCGTGCTGTCCTGTCCTGGGAGTGTTTGATGGGGACAGCGTAGAGGACGCTTTATTCTGTATCGAACCCTGTGCTGTCCCTGTCCTGGGATGATTGATGGGGACAGTGTAGAAGAAGATTTACTCTGTATCTAACCCTGTGCTGTCCCTGTCCTGTCGATGGGAACAGTGTAGAAAGAGCTTTACTCTGTATCTAACCCTGTGCTGTCCCTGTCCTGTCGATGGGGACAGTGTAGAAAGAGCTTTACTCTGTATCTAACCCTGTGCTGTCCCTGTCCTGGGAGTGTTCGATGGGGGACAGTGTAGAGGAAGCTTTACTCTGTATCTAACCCTGTGCTGTCCCTGTCCTGTCGATGGGGATAGTGTAGAAAGAGCTTTACTCTGTATCTAACCCTGTGCTGTCCCTGTCCTGGGAGTGTTTGATGGGGGACAATGTAAAAGGAGCTTTACTCTGTATCTAACCCTGTGCTGTCCCTGTCCTGTCGATGGGGACAGTGGGGAGGGAACTCTGTGTCTAGCCACAGACACTATTTCCCCCGAACTGTTGTCAAAAAATCTTGTGTTCAGTTGCATTTACCAAATGCCTCTTTTTGAAATCACAACATTTCGCTGACAGATCACCTGAAGTTGCATCATATAAATATTTGGCTTCCTTTTAGGAATGTACAAAATGTTAAAAGGCTGTCGGGTTTTGTGAAGTGATTGTGTGCTGCCGTCATCCTGTAATGTCACTGACCCTCCTCTGCCATTCACCGTGGGATCGATGGCTAGTAAAACATCCAAAGCGACACAGTGCTAACGACAGAAGGGGAATGAGCAGGAATTTGCTGACAGTGGGGGTCATTAGCAGTCTGGACGAACCTGTTCCACCCAATCGTGTATTTCTAATGAGTTCGGTTGTGTCCAGAGAGTGAGGGAATGCAGTGTCTGTCCTGTCACTTTGATGTGTCATGTCACCGATCCCCTGTTCCCGACCTGCTCACAGGATTAAAGCTTCCGCCTGTATTCCCCAAGGCACTGCCAGAGGTACCTTTCATGTCTGAGAGATTTTGTAGGTGTCAGGTTTTATAATGCTAATTGCCAGTCTGAGTAAAAGGGGACAAGGTGTAGAGCTGGATGAACCCAGCAGGCCAAGCAGCATCAGAGGAGCGGGAAAGCTGACGTTTCGGGTCTGGACCTTCCTTCAGAAATGGGGGAGGTGAAGGTAGATAGAGGAGAGGATAGGTGGAGAGGAGACAGACAGGTCAAGGAGTCGGTGATGGAGCCAGTAAAGGTGAGTGTAGGGAGGGAGTGGGGGTGGGTGTTCATCAGTTGAGAGGGAGGGGCGGGTGGGTGGGAGGGAAGACGGACAGGTCAAGGAGGTGGGGATGAGGCTAATAGGTAGGAAATGTGAGTGGGGGGTTGGTCAGTGAGGTGGGAGGAGGGGATAGGTGGGAGGAACGACAGGTTAGGGAGGTGGGGATGAGCTGCGCTGGTTTTGGGATGCGGTAGAGGGAGGGGAGATTTTGAAGCGTGTGAAGTCCACATTGATACCATTGGGCTGCAGGGTTCCCAAGTGGAGTATGAGATGCTGTTCCTGCAGCCTTCGGGTGGCGTCGTTGTAGCACTGCAGGAGGCCCAGGATGGACATTTCGTCTGAGAAATGGGAGGGGGAGTTGAAATGGTTCACGACTGGGACGTGCAGTTGTTTAGTGCGAACCGAGTGTAGGTGTTCTGCAAAGTGGTCCCCAAGCCTCCGCTTGGTCTCCCCAGTGTAGAGGAGGCCATGTTGGGAACAGCGGATACAGTATACCACATTAGCAGATGTGCAGGTGAACATCTGTTTAATGTGGAAGGTTTTCTTAGGGCCTGGGATGGGAGTGAGGGGGGAGGTGTAGGGGCAGGTGTAGCACTTCCTGCGGTTTCAGGGAAAAGTGCTGGGTGTGATGGGGATAAGTTCGATGGGGTAAGTAGGTTTGGAGTGGAGTGAACGGAGGGCTGCACATTCTGTGACATCAATCACCTCAACCTCTCCACCCCTCTCACCCACTCCAACCTCTCCCCCACAGACTGTGCAGCCCTCCATTCCCTCCGCTCCCATACCAACCTCACCATAAAACCCGCGGACAAGGGAGGCGCAGTTGTAGTATGACACACTGACCCCAACATTGCCGAGGCCAGGCGCCAATTTTCTGACACCTCCTCCTACCACCCCCTTGATCATGACCCCACCCCCGACCACCAAAACATCATCTCCCAAACCATCCACAACCTCATCACTTCAGGTGACCTCCCACCTACAGCCTCCAACCTCATCATTCCCCAATCCCGCATCGTCCTCTTCTATCTCCTTCCCAAAATCCACAAACCTGAATGCCCTGGTCGATCCATTGTCTCCGCCTGCTCTTGCCCCACCGAATTTATCTCCACCTATCTCGACTCTGTTTTCTCCCCCTTGGTCCAGGAACTCCCTACCTACGTCCGTGACACCACCCACGCCCTCCACTTCCTCCAGAGCTTCCAATTCCCCGGACCCCAACACCTCATCTTTACCATGGACGTCCAGTTCCTATACACCTGCATTCCCCATGCAGATGGCCTAAAGGGCCTCCGCTTCTTCCTTTCCCGCAGACCTGACCGGTCCCCTTCCACTGACACCCTCATCCGCTTAGCCGAACTTGTCCTCACCCTCAACAACTTCTCTTTCAATTCCTCCCACTTACTACGGACAAAGGGGGTGACCATGGGTACTCGCATGGGCCCAAGCTATGCCTGCCTCTTTGTAGGGTACGTGGAGCAATCCTTCTTCCGAAGCTACACTGGCCCTATCCCCCACCTCTTCCTCCGTTACATCGATGACTGTATTGGCGCCGCCTCGTGCTCCCATGAGGAGCTCGAACAGTTCATCCACTTCACTAACACCTTCCAATCCAATCTTAAGTTCACCTGGACCATCTCTGATACCTTTCTCTCCTTCCTGGACCTCTATGTTTCCATCTCTGGCAACCACCTGGAAACTGATATCTATTTCAAGCCCACCGACTCCCACAGCTACCTGGAATACACCTCCTCTCACCCACCTTCCTGCAGGAATGCAATCCCCTATTCCCAACTCCTTTGCCTCCGCCACATCTGCTCCCAAGATGAGGCATTCCACTCCCGGACATCCCAGGTGTCCTTGTTTCTCAAGGACCGCAATTTCCCCTCCACAGTGGTCGAAAACGCCCTCGACCGCATCTCTCGCGTTTCCCGCAACTCATCCCTCACATTCCCTCCCCACAATAACAACCAAAACAGAATCCCCCCTGTCCTCACGTACCACTCCACCAACTTCCGGATCCAATGCATCATCCTCCACCACTTCCGCCACCTGCAATCTGACCCCACGACCAAATACATTTTTCCCTCCGTACCCTTATCTACTTTCCGGAGGGACCACTCTCTCCGTGACTCCCTTGTCTGCTCCATACTCCCCACTACTCCCAGCACTTTTCCCTGCAACTGCAGGAAGTGCTACACCTGCCCCTACAGCTCCCCCACACCCTCGTCCCAAGCCCCAAGAAGACCTTCCACATTAAACAGATGTTCACCTGCACATCTGCTAATGTGGTATACTGTATCCGCTATTCCCGACGTGGCCTCCTCTACATCGGGGAGACCAAGCGGAGGCTTGGGGACCGCTTTGCGGAACACCTACGCTTGGTTTGTGACAAACGATTGCACCTCCCAGTCGCGAACCATTTCAACTCCCCCTCCCACTCCTCAGACGACATGTCCATCCTGGGCCTCCTGCAGTGCCTCAGACTCCAGCATCGGCAGTTCCTACTATCTCTGAGTGAGTAACGGGGGAGCTGAGTGGCAGGCAAGTTGCTGTAGTTTTTGTTTAATCCCTCTATTTAAGTGTTGCTACAATGGTAGACAACATCCTGAAGGGATGTTAGAATCCCTACAGTGCAGAAAGAGACTATCCGCCCATCTAATAGCACCAACCCTATAAAGATCAACACTCCTCTGTAACCCCACATGGATTTTTTTTTTAGCAAGCTAACCTGCACATCCCTGGACTCTATGGCTAATTTAAGCATGGCCCATCCACCTAACCTTCACATCTTTGGACTCTGGTAGGAAACCAGAGCATCCAGAAGGGACCCAAGCAGAACGTGCGAGCTCCACACAGAGAGTCACCCGAGGCTGGGATAGAACCCGCATCCCTGGTGCTGTGAGGCAGCAGTGCTAAACACTGAGCCAATAGACTAATGGGTAGTTTAGTTCAGGGATTGCGGAGATCCATTGGTGCAGAGGTAGCAGGCTGAAGCCTCTGAGCTACAAGCTCGAGGTTGGGAACCTATTCCAGGTCCTGACAACCAGAAATAGTTTGTCATAACGAGGCCAAACAAGGTGAATATAAAGCCTGCAAATCCTTCAGGTACATTTAATGCAGGTGGTGAGAGTGGGAATGCTTCAGAATCCAGTGGTAGCTGCAGTGCATTAAAACACTAGCTCTTGCCCCAGGCTGTACTCTGTAATCAACATCCTCCTCACCAGGACAGACTATGGAAATAAATTGCTCAGCTGTTAATATTCACTCTCCCTCTCTTGAAGACATTGGCTGGAACTTTCTGCTTTAGTAGACCCCCATGAAAGTGCAGAACACATATTATTGAGCTAGAAGGGTTCCCTGTGGGATTGCGTTCAGCGCTAACTGCGTAGTGATTAGATGCTCACCGTAGGCAGGAAGTGGAGGTGCTGTGGGGGACTGGGGTAAAAGTCACATGACACCAGGTTACAGTCCAACAGGTTTATTTGAAGTCACAAGGCTTTCAAAGAACTGCTCCTTCATCAGGTGATGAGCTTGTCATTTCAAATAAACCTGTTGGACTACAACCTGGTGTCGTATCAATTCTGACATTGTCCACCTTAGGCAAGGGATGGATAACAATCTCCCAGCAAGGAATGAGTACAGGGATAAAGATGAACCACAGAGCTCTGTCAAACAGCATTTGTGGTGATATTAATTACAACATCCAGCTGTTGTGGAACAAGTGAAATATTTCAATGTGATTTCACTTCCTTCAGTGAGAGCCTGTTTACCATCTATGGTCCCTTAATGGAGCCAGGCTGCGGGTTCTTAATCTGAAAGATTGCTTTTCCCACATCAATTTTTATCCAATTTTGTCCTGACTAAGGATTAAGCCAGACACAGTCTGGGACCAGGTCCTCAGTCAAACAGGCTGCTGCAGGAACCTAATGTCCTAGGCCCAACCATCCTCAGTTTCTTCACCAATGACCTTCCCTCCATCATCAGGTCAGAGGTGGGGATGTTCGCTGATGATTGCACAACGTTCAGCGCCGTACACGACTCCTCAGGTACTGAAGCAGCCCGTGTTCGCAAGCAACAAGATCTGGGCAATATCCAGACTTGGGCTAAAACAACTCAGGTGGTACTCAAAGCACAGAAATGCCAAATAATGACTATCTCCAAACAAAAAAGAGGATCTAACCTGCACTTGTAGCTGTTGTGTTTATGTGGCGTGTCCAATCAGTTTCTGGTCAATGGTAGCCCCCAGGGTGTTGATAGTGAGGGACCCAGCAATGGTAACACCATTGAATGTTAAGGGGCAGTGGTCAGGTTGTGTCTTACTGGAGATGGTCATTGCCTGGAGTTTGTGTGCGACAAATGTCACTTACAGCTTGTGAGGCCAAGATTGGATATTGTCCAGATCTTGTTCCATTTGAACACACTTCAGTATTTGAGGAGTATGGAATTGTGTTGAACACAAGTGTCTACACCTCAAAGATTTGGAACATTAAGCTCTGCATTGCGAGATCAGTTGCCACCTCGATCCCAGGGCAGTGTCAACGTGTTCTCATAGAATCCCTACAGTGTGGGAGCAGGCCATTCGGCCCATCGAGTCCACACTAACCCTCCAAAGTGCATCCCAGCCAGACCCCAGGTGCCTGCTCTTCAGGCTTGAGGCCAGCTAGTGAAGGTAATTTGTCTTTGCCATGCTCCTGTCTGTCACTCCCCCACAGGTGGCCCATATGTTGCTGCTGGATGCCACTGGATTGAAGTGGCTATGTGTCCTGAGGCCAAATGTGGGCCCCTTTTCTTTGTCATGTGAGGTGCGATTGGCTAATTTGGCAGTCCCATGTGGGGTGTGTCATCCATTTTCTGAGCCAGGAGGATTTTTTTTTTTCTTCTTTTTGTTTCCCACAGACAGCTGTTAGTCCAAATCCTTTTTCATTAAATCCTTATTGATCTGAGCTTCTCAAGAACAAGTACACAAGAATTAGGAATAAATTTAAGTCTGGTTTGCCGTTTGATAAAATCTTTCAGTGACTTTAATCCCACTGTGCCCTCACACCCCTTCACTCTCGTGTTGATCAAAAATCTAACTCGGCCTTGATCGAAAACAAGAAATGCTGGAAATCACAGGCAGCATCCATGGAGAGAGAACAAGCTAACGTTTCGAGTCTAGATGTATTGACTGCATTTTTTCCCCAAAAGCAAAAACTGTGGACGCTGAAGATCTGAAACAAAAGCAGGAGAAACACAGGAAGGTCTAGCAGCATTTGCTGAGAGAGAGAGAGTGAGAGAGAGAGAGTTCACAGTTCGAGCCCAATCTGATCTTTTACAAGAATCTCAGAGCTCTGAAGAAAAGTTGCATCAGACTTGAAACTTCAACTCTGTTTCTCTCTCCAGAATGTAGAATTACTCCAGCTTTTCCTGTTTTTAATCCTTAAATGTAAATTGGCACAGTGGCTCAGTGGTGAGCCCTACTGCCTCACAGCACCAGGGATCTGGGTTCAATTCCAGCCTCAGGCAACTATCTGTGTGGAGTTTGCACATTCTCTGGGTGCCCTGGTTTCCAAAGGTGTGCAGGCTGGGTAGATTGGCCATGCTAAATTGCCCATAGTGTTCAGGGATGCCTAGATTAGGGGGATGGGATGCTTTGTGGGCTTGTTGGCCTGAAGGGCCTGTTTCCACACTGTAGGGATTCTATGTATTTAATGACCAGGCTTGCTGAGGGAGAGAAATCTAAATTCCAAGGAAAGTTATTCCTTTTCATCTCTGTCTTGAACGAGAGGCATCTAACTTTTAAACTGTCCCTTTGTTCTAGATGCCTCTACATTCACTCTATCAAGAGCCCTCAGTCTCTTATAGGCTTCTCTTATTCTTCAACGCTATAATGGCTCTAGGCCATTTTCCCCTGCAGTACACACAAGTCTAAATAGCTGCCAAATGTTCCTGTGCTGCTTCACATAACACGATAGGAAGGAAGGATCACTGCAATTTGTTGGTCTGTTCATGTGGATAGAGTACAGCCCTGTCATTATGGCCTGATTTATTAAGCATAATATAGCCAGTGGTTTATTGAACCTTATTTCTGTATGTTATAATGGCCCTATAATTGTTATGCGGAATTTAAATTGCCCTATGTCTGTTATTGTGGTTATGGAGAATTTGCAGGAATCTAGGGCAGACAGACACCTTCATTTACAACAAAATACACATGTCCAGCACCTTCCATACCGTAAAACATCCAAAGGCCCTTCACAGGAGTATTACACAACAAATTAAGGCACTGAGCCATGTGCAGAGATATTTACCAAGAACTTGGTTTTAAGAGGCATCTTAGAAGGTAAAGTAGATGGCTACAAGGTCATTCACTTAGGCCTTAATAAGTAATGATCATCATCCTTTCCTGAGGGCTTTTATAGCACAGTGGTAGTGTCCATTCCTCTGGATCAGAGTCCTGGGTTCAAATCTCACCCGCTCCATTGATATGTCATAGTACATCCACACAGGTTAGTTTCAAAATTTACCCCTATCTAGTTGACAGCCAATAACAGAGAATACTGGAGAAACTCAGCAGGTCTTGCACCATCCATGGAGAGAGAAAGCAGAGTTAATGTTTTGAGTCTGAAATGACCCTCTTGAAAATATTGGTTGCAGATGTCAACGTGGTCATGAGGAAGGAACAAAGAGAGTTACTCTCTCTAGGTGAGGCAATGACACAACAGGACTGTTACTGGACTTAAAAGTAGATCAGAGGATTAGATAGGGTGGACAGCGAGAGCCTTTTTCCTCGGATGGTGATGGCTAGCACAAGGGAACATAGCTTTAAATTGAGGGGTGATAGATATAGGACAGATGTCAGAGGTAGATTCTTTACTCAGAGAGTAGTAAGGGCGTGGAATGCCCTGCCTGCAGCAGTTGTAGACTCGCCAACTTTAAGGGAATTCAAATGGTCATTGGATAAACATATGGATGATAATGGAATAGTGTAGGTTAGATGGGCTTCAGATGAGTTTCACAGGTCGGCGCAACATCGAGGGCCGAAGGGCCTGTACTGCGCTGTAATATTTTATGTTCTATGTTCTAAAAATCCTAAAAAACAGCCCATACTCCTGGTTCGAATCCCGTAGTGGTAGAGGGTGGATTTGGCTTTTTAAAAATCCCAAATTAAAAGCCTAATGATGACTGTGAAACCACTGTTGATTGTCACAAATACCCAGGAAATCTGCCATCTTTACAGAATCCCCACAGTGCGGAAAAAATTCATTCTGCCCATCAAGTCTGTACTAACCCTCTCAAGGGTATCCAAACTAGGCCTACCCTACCCCTGCATTTCCCACAGTTGATCCACCTAGCCTGCACATCTGTGCACACTACGGGGCAATTTAGCACGGCCAATTCACCTTAACCTGCACATCTTTGGGTCTGTGGGAGGAAACCCACGCAGACACGGGGAGAACGTGCAAACTTCACACAGACAGTCACCTGAGGGTGGAATTGAACCCGGGTCCCTCACGCTGTGAGGCAGCAGTGCTAACCAATGAGTTTTCACCCTGATCTGATCTTCTTGTGAGTCCAGACACACTGCCATCTGTAAATGTTCTCTCCAGCAAGCTGATTGTTGTGTCTGATGGCAGTGCAATGGAACTGCAGCTTGCAAATGGCCAGCTGGTGTCAGTTCAGGTACTGGAAGCGACAGGTCAATGGTCCTCACTGACACCGAGGGCTGGTGTGAAAACAGACTAGTCTCAGACTGGTCAAGATGACATAGTCACGGATCCATGGGATATATTTTATGCACTGTCACAGGGTGATCTCACAGCAGAGGGGATGGCACAGTGTTATACAGTTGGGAGGGAGTTGTTCAGGGAGTCCTCGACATGGAATCTGGACCCCATGAAGTCTCATGGCATCAGTTCAAATATGGGCAAAGAAACCTCCTGCTGATTACCACATGGCGCCCTCCCTCAGCTGACGAATCAGTGCTCCTCCATGTTGAATAACACTTGGAGGAAGTACTGAGGATGGTAAGGGTACAAAATGTACCCTGGGAGGGGGATTTCAGAATCCACCACCAAGAGTGGCTCGGCAGCAGTACTGCATATCGAGCTGGTCGGGTCCTAAAGGGAATAGCTGCGAGACTGGGTCTGCGGCAGGTGGTGAGGGAACCAACAAGAGAGAAAAACATACTTGACCTCATCCTTACTAATCTTCCAGCTGCAGATGCATCTGTCCATGACAGTGTCGGTAAGAAAGACCATTGCACAGTCCTTGTGGAGACAAAGTCCTGCCTTCACATTGAGAACAACCTCCATCGTGTTGTGTGGCACTATCACCATGCTAAATGGGACAGACTTCACACAGAACTAGCAACTCAACACTGGGCATCCACACGGCGCTGTTGGCCATCAACAGCAGCAGATTTGTACTCCAGCACAACCTGTAACCTCATGGCCTGGCATATTCCCCCACTCAACCATTACCATCAAGCCAGGGGATCAACCATGGTTCAATGGAGAGTGCAGGAGGGCATGCCAGGAGCAACACCAGACACACCTGAGGATGAGGTATCAACCTGGTGAAGCCACCAAACAGGACTACTTGCACACCAAACAGCAAAAGCAGCAAGTGATAGACAGAGCTAAGCGATCTCACAACCAACGGATCAGATCTAAGCGCTGCAGTCCTGCCATATCCAGTTGTGAATGGTGGTGGACAATTAAACAACTCACTGGAGGAGAAGGCTCCACAAATATCCCCATCCTCAATGATGGAAGGGCCCAGCACATCAGTGCAAAAGATAAGGCTGAAGCATTCCCAGCAATCTTCAGCCAGAAGTGCCAAGTGGATGATCCATCTCGGCCTCCTCCAGTGGTCCCCAGCATTACAGATACCAGTCTTCAGCCAATTTGATTCACTCCACATGATATCAAGAACCAGTTGGAGATATTGGATACTGCAAAGGCCATGGGCCCTGGCAACATTCCAGCAATAATACTGAGGACTTGTGCTCCAGAACTTGCCGCTCCCCTAGCTAAGCTGTTCCAGTACAGTTACAACACTGGCATCTACCCAACAATGTGGAAAATTGCCCAGGTATGTCCTGTACATAAAAAGTGGGATAATTCCAACTGGACCAATTACCGCCCCATCAGTCTCCTCTCGATCATCAGTAACATGATGGAAGGTGTCACCAACAGCGCTATCAAGCAGCACCTGCTCAGCAATAACCTGCTCAGTGACGCCCAGTTTGGGTTCTGCCAGGGCCACTCAGCTCCTGACCTTATTACAGCCTTGGATCAAACATGGACAAAAGAGCTGAATTCCAGAGGTGAGGTGAGAGTGACAGCCTTTGATATGAAGGCTGCATTCGACTGACTGTGGCATCAAGGAGCCCAAGCAAAGAGTAATTGGGAATCATAGAGAAGGTTGGTTGGAGTCCTCCCTGACACATAGGAAGATGATTATGGTTGTGGGAGGTCAGTCATCTCAGCTCCAGGACATCTCTGAAGGAGTTCCTCAGGGTAGTGTCCTAGGCCCAACCACCTTCAGCTGCTTCACCAATGCCCTTCGCTCCATCATAAGGTCAGAAGTGGGGATGTTCACCCATTATTGCACAATGTTCAGCACCATTCGCGGCTCCTCAGATACTGAAGTGGTCTGTGTCTAAATGCAGCAAGATCTGGACAATATCCAGGCTTGGGCTGACAATTAGCATGTGTTACAACTCACATGGGAAAGGGTGCTTATTCTAAAGCTCCACCATGCCTGGGATCACCACAAAAGTCCCAATCTTATCTGTCAGTTGGAATTGAGTTAACAAAAAACAACACTAACCAGGTTCCTGCACTTAACAAAACCTATTGTTTCCTACAAATAAATGAAATCTAAACACAATTAAACAGCTATAAATTATCAACAAGTGGCGCTACTATCTCCTTTTAAAAGCCCCTAGACACAAATACAGGCTGACGCAGACAAACAACAAAAAAAGTTGGTTTTATGGATGGAGGAGAAAAGTTGGGGAACAGTTCTGGAGCACAGGGTTTGTTGGGATGATTCTATTGGTTTGTCAGGATTTTCTCCGGCAGAATTCTCCTTTCTCCAGGTTCTTTAACTTCTTTGCAGGAGGCACAGGGCAATTGATAAACTAACTACAATGTCTCTTATTTACTCATTAACAGCAAAAGTAGTTCTTGTGGTGGTGTCCTTACCTCTAAGTCAGGAGACCTGCGCTCAAGTCCCACCAGCTCCAGAGCCCTGCGATAACATCTCTGAACAAGATGCTTAGAAAATATCTACAAAAAACTGGTGGAAGAAGCTAACTGGTTCTCTTCAGGCTACGGGTATTTTTACTGCACAGACAGAGAGAGACACACACAACCACCTGCCCCACTCCAAAGGCTTCTCCCTGTTTTGTTCATAGCTATGAGCCATTCAGCTATCTGAACCAGAGAGTTGTCGCTAGGCTGATGACCTTTGGCATCCACTTCTGGTCACAATTACACAAACCAATCAGCCTCTTGTTGTCAGTAAAATACCACACCACATCACCCTGCCATGTGCTGTGCCACCTACAATCAGCATTCCCACAAAGTAGCTGTGTAAACATTACATTTAATACGTTTCTGTAACTTGTTACTAGAAGTGCAGCAAGTTTTTCCACCATCCTGCGTTTTAAAACAGTCCTTTTTCCATTTTAGATCTCAATAATAAAAATAGAAAATAAAATGATATGGTCTTTATACAGGTAACATTTGTGCCATACAAGTCGCAGACAATGACCATCTGAAACAAGAGAGAATCTAACCATCACCTCTTGACATTCAATGAATGGACCATCTCTGAATCCCCTACTATCAACATCCTGGAGATACCGTTGGCCAAAAATTTACCTGGACTTGCCATAGCAAAACGAGCAGGTCAGAGACTAGGAATGCTACGGCGAGTAACTCACCTCCTGACTCCCCAAAGCCTGTCCACCATCTACAAGGCACAAGTCAGGTGTGTGATGGAATACTCCCCACTTGCCTGGATGGGTGCAGCCCCAATAACACTCAAGAAGCTTGGCCCATCCAGGACAAAGCAGCCCGCTTAATTGGCACCACACCACCACACTCGATAGCAGCAGTGTGTACTATCTATAGGACGCACTGCAGAAATTTAACAAGGCTTCTTAGATGGTACCTTCCAAACCCACGATCACTTCAATCTCGAAGGAGCAGGGTAACAGGCTTGATGGGCTGAATGAACTCTTCTTTTGAGTATGTGGCTATGATTCCGTGGGAACACCACTCCCTGCGAGTTCCCCTCCAAGCCCGTAGCCATCCTGACTTGGAAATAAATCACCATTCCTTCACTGTCTCAGGACCAATATCCTGAGACTGTTTCACTAACAGCGCTGTAGGGATACCTGCCCAAAATGGAGTTCAGCAACCTGGCCTAGTCACCATTTTCTGAATAAATAAAACTAATCTCCATCCTGTCTCAAAACTCTATTCATTAGGGATCCATTTGTAAATGAAACATTGATCTGTCTTTGCTGGTTGGGAGAGAAGGGTGAGCCATAGGCAGAATCTTTAATGCCCTTGTAAGATTTCCTTATAAACCGTGAGCTACGTAAGCCAGCAGAGGAAGGATGGGCCAAATGGCCTCTTTCTATGCTGTGTCAATCATTTGTTGTTTCTGTGTCTGTTTGATCATCAGGGCAAGAGTAGTGAACATCCACTAATTACAGCTGCTGGCAAGTTTTAGGAATTGTTCATATTTTACACTTTAGCTGGGTCTTTCTCTAAATAGAGATCAGATGTCGGTGTCTCTTTTAAAACATGTATGCACTGAGGGATGTGTGAATGTTCTGCTGCTGACTCACCTACACTTCCTGCTCTATGAGGAGTGTGAGATCAATTTGTTAAATGTGTTAGCACGTAACACAGGGCAATCCCAAGGCCAAAGAGCATTGGGTCCGTGGGTATTCTCCTGGGTTGTAGGATCTTAGACTGCAGCTTAGAATTCAGTGCAACATTCCAGAGGGAGCTTTACTCTGTATCTAACCCCGTGCTGTCCCTGTCCTGGGAGTGTTTGATGGGGCACAGTGTAGAGGGAGCTTTACTCTGTATCTAACCCCGTGCTGTCCCTGTCCTGGGAGTGTTTGATGGGGACAGCGTAGAGAGAGCTTTACTCTGTATCTAACCCTGTTCTGTCCCTGTCCTGGGAGTGTTTGATGGCAGACAGGGCAGAGGGAGCTTTACTCTGTATCTAATCCCATGCTGTCCCTGTCCTGGGAGTGTTTGATGGGGACACAGTGTAGAGAGAGCTTTACTCTGTATCTAACCCCATGCTGTCCCTGTCCTGGGAGTGTTTGATGGGGAGATTATCGAGGTAGCTTTACTTTCATGTTAAAACAGCAGAGAGGGATTTACTCTCTGTATAGCTTATACTATGCTTGACCTCGATGTGTTTGGTTCTTACATTATGCACGTTATACTCCCAATACTGGAAACGCTGACTTTGACAAACAGGAAATTTGCAGATATTTCTAACTGACTGTCAACTGCTCTTATTCTCACTTGAGGTCACCACACACCCAATGATGAGAAATTTCCCCAAGAGCTGTTGAGGTCCTTTCAGAAAAAGGTAATGAAATTGAGTAATACAGCCCTTGGCACTTTTTACTGACCCTATTACCATACCAATCAATTCTTATTATGTAAAGTCAAATCCAAATCGTTCACTGAAGCAGGCAAAGCAAAAACTGAAAAGACTTGAGATACTTAGGTCTCACAGTTTCAATGGAGTGAGAAATATAACTAACTTTTTTTGTGAGTCCAGAAGCAATCTGTTTCTCTTTACAGTTTCTTCAGTTACCTGATTGGCCCGGATAGCACCAGGTCTTAATTTAAAATAGCAAATTACAAAAACCATGCCACAGGCATTTCGACACTGAGAGAAAACAGATGATCACCTGAACTGACAACCATCATCTCTGGCTCCTCTCAGTTCCGGGAGGCCTTTGTTGCCAGGGGTGACCAGTAGGTTCCATCGCTGCCTTAGGCCTACCTCTGGTTTTCCAAGAAATCAGCAGGCCTTATCCATGAGCTCAAATTCTTTACTCCGAAATTTTTAAAAAAATTTTAATTCTGTAGACTGGCAAACATTAATGAGGAGATGTTCATGGAAGGGTGATTAAGAAACCTTACCACATGAATGATGTTGAGATAGCTATGATCATGTAGCTTGATGGAGCAGGTTGAAGTGGCCAAATGACTGACTCCTGCTCCAAAGTTCTATGTAACAGGCAAAGAAAATAAAATCCAATTTTCCACACCTTTGAGGGAATAGCAGTGCCAGCTTTAACACTGAGTCATCCAGCAAGGAAACAGACCCTTTGGTCCATCCAGTCCATGCTGACCATGTTCCCAAACTAAACCAGTCCCACTGGCCTGCGCTTGGCCCACATCCCTCCAAACCCTTCCTGTCCGTGAACTTATCCAAATATCTTTTAAACGTAACTGTACCTACATCCACCTGATCCTCTGGCACTTGCCCCCACCCCAGGTTAAAAATGTTGCCCCTCATATCCTCTTTAATCTTTCTCCTCTCACCTTAAAAATATGTCCCATATTTTTGAACTCCTCCAACTAAGGGAAAAGACCCTTGTCATTCACCTTATCCATGCCCCTCAAGATTTTATAAACCTCATTTTCATTGGAGATTAATATCATAACCTGTCTATATACAGCAATGATTTGGTTTGTTTTTTGCTAAAAGTCCAAGTTTTAATTGCCTTAGCTTGTTGGCCATATAGGGAGGGTCTTATCCTGGGACTACCATGGAGATAAATTGTCTGGGGCATCAAATTATTTCCCCCTCTCCCTGCACCCCCATGTCATGTGCTACCTCGAATGTGACTGTTTTGCCAAGGACAGTGCCATGGTTTTACTCTTACTGTGCCCGTTTTGGCAGCTGATCAAAGCCATGTCCAAGCCAACTTGGTGGTTCAACATTCTAGCTGCTGTCCCTCCCCTCTGCCTCCCCCCTCCCCCACACCCCACCCCACCCCCCATTCCCACCCCCAATGTCCCCTTTGCGTGAGTTCAGCTAAAGTCTGGTATTAAGTGCTGGCAGCGGAGGTTCAGGAATCCTATTTCATCTGGTGCTGCAGGCAAGGGAGGTCCCTCTGTGAGGCTGGTGAGTCTACATTACATGACAGGTAGCTCCAGGCACTGCCTGACTCACTGCGACAGCACATTCAAACATGGAACATCGCTCTGATGGTTTCAGAAAGCTACACACCCAGTTTCCCATTTCTGAAAAAAAAAGAAGCGAAGTCTTCTTGTTCAGCGCAGCAAACAGTGAGAAAGACATACCCCCCTTTCTAAATGGTTTCCATGTTCAAACAGCAACCCCACCCCTCAAACACATCAAAATTGTTGAGCCTCCCATCCCTCTGACGTTAGGTGCAGGTTTATAGTTCACTGAAGGTGGAGTCATAGGTGCATAGCGTGGTGAAGAAGGCATTTGGAACGCTTGCCTTTATTGGTCGGTGCATTGAGTATATGGTTTGGGAGGTCATGTTGCCGCTCTACAGGATATTGGTTAGGCCGCATTTGGAACACTGCGTTCAGTTCTGGACCCTCTGCTACAGGAGAAGTGTTGTTAAACTTGAAAAGATTCACAAGGATGTTGCCAGGTTTAGAGGGTTTGAGCTATAGGGAGAGGCCAAATAGGCTGGCGCTGTTTTTCCTGAAACATTTTTGGAGGCTGAGGGGTGACCTTATAGAGGTTTATAAAATCATGAGGGGCTTGGATAAGCTGAATAGCCAAGGTCTTTTTCCCGAGGGTGGGGGTGTCAGAAACTAGAGGGCATAAGTTTAAGGTGAGAGGGGAAAGATTTGAAAGGCACCTAAGGGGCAATGTTTTCACACAGAGGGTGGTGCGTGTATGGAATGAGCTGCCAGAGGAAGTGGCAGAGTCATTGAGCTGTACAGCACAGAAGCAGGCCCTTCTGGCCAACATGTCCATGCCGACCCAGATATCCTATATAAATCTGGTCCCATTTGCCAGCATTTGGTCCATATCCCTCTAAACCCTCCCTGTTCATGTCCCCATCCAGATGTCTTTTAAATGTTGTAATTGTACCAGCCTCCACCACTTCCACTGGCAGCTCATTCTATATACGCACTATGCATCGCGTGAAAACTTTGCACCTCGGGTCCCTTTTAAATATTTCCCTTCTCACTTTAAACCTATGCCTTCTAGTTTTGGACTCCACCCACCCTGGGAAAGGCCTTGCCCATTCACCCTATCCAGGCCTCTCATGACTTTATAAACCTTGACCCGCTCACGCTTCAGCCTCCAACCTCCAGGGAAAATAGCCCCAGCCTATTCAGCCTCTCCCTATAGCTCAAACCCTGGCAACATCCTTGTCAATCTTTTCGGTAACCTTCTTACTTTCACAACATCCTTCCTATAGCAGGGAGACCAGAACTGCACACAGTACCCTGAAGGTGACCTAACCAATGTCCTGTACAGCCATAACATGACCTTCCAACTCCTATACTCAATGCACTGACCAATAAGGGCAGGCACACCAAACGCCTTCTTCACTGTCCTATCTACCTGTGACCCCACTTTCAAGGAACTATGAACCCGCACTCCAAAGTCTGTTTGTTCAGTAACACTTCCCAGGACCTTATTATTAAGTGTATAAGTCCTGCTCTGAGTTGCCTTTCCAAAATGTAGCACCTCATGTTTATTTAAATTAAACTCCATCTGTCATTCCTCGGCCCATTGGCCCATCTGATCAAGATCCCATTGTACAGGTAACCTTCTTCACTGTCCACTACACCTCCAATTTTAGTGTCATCTGCAAACTTACTAACCGTACCTGCTACATTCATGTCCAAATCATTTATGTAAATGATGAAAAGCAGTGGACCCAGCACCAATCTTTGTGGCACATGGTTGATCACAGGCCTCCAGTCTGAAAAGCAACCCTCTACCACCACCCTCTGTCTTTTACCCTCAAGACAGTTCTGTATCCAAGTAACTAGTTCTCCCTGTACTCCATGTGACCAAACCTTGCTAACCAGTCTACCATCAGGAACCTTGTCAAACGCCTTACTGAAGTCGATATATATCACATCCACTGCTCTGCCCTCATCAATACTCTTTATTACTTCTTCAAAAAACTCAATCAAGTTAGTGAGACACGATTTCCCACACTCAAAGCCATGTTGACTATCCCTACTCAGTCATTGCATTTCCAAAGACATGTAAATCCTGTCCCTCAGCATTCCCTCCAACAACTTGCCCATCACCGATGTCACACTCACCGGTCTATAGTTCCCTGGCTTTTCCTTACCACCTTTCTTAAGTAGTGGCACACTGTTAACCAACCTCCAGCCTTCTGGTACCTCACCTGTGGTTAGCGATGATACAAATATCTCAGCAAGGGGCCCAGCAATCACTTCCCTCACTTCCCACACAGTTCTAGGGTACACCTGATCAGGCCCTGGGGATTTATCCACCTTTACGCGTTTTAAGACATCCAGCACCTCCTCTGTAATATGGACATTTTTCAAGATGTTGCTATTTATTTCCCCACGTTCTCTACCTTCCATGTCCTTCTCCACAGTAGACACTGATGCAAAATAATCGTTTAGTATCTCCCCCATCTCCTGCGGTTCCACACATAGGTGGTCTTGCTGATCTTTAAGGGGCCCTATTCTCTCCCTAGTTGCCCTTTTGTCCTTAATGTATTTGTAGAAACCCTTTGGATTTTCCTTAACCCTACGTGCCAAAGGTATTTCATGTCCCCTTTTTGTCTTCCTGATTTCCCTCTAAAGCACACTCCTACTGCCTTCATGCACTTCCATGGATTCACTTGACCCCTGTCTATACCTGACATATGCTTCCTTCCTTTTCTTGACTAAAACCTCAATTTCTCTAGTCATCCAGCATTCCCTACACCTACCAGCTTTGTCCTTCACTGTAACAGGAACACACTATCTCTGGACTCTTGTTATCTTATTCTTGAATGCTTCCCATTTTCCAGCTGTCCCTTTACCTGTGAACATCTGCCCTCATCAAATTTTCAAAGTTCTTGCCTAATACTGTCAAAATTGTCCTTTAATTTTCAAGAAGTTAGAACTTTAACTTTTAGATCTGGTCTATCTTTTTCCATCACTATTTTAAAACTAATAGAATTATGGTCACTGGCCCCCAAAGTGCTCCCCCACTGACACCTCAGTCACCTGCCCTGCCTTATTTCCCAAGAGTAGGTCAAGTTTTGAGCCTTCACTAGTCGGTACATCCACATATTGAATCAGAAAATTTTCTTGTGTGCACTTAACAAATTCCTCTCCATCCAAGCCCTTAACACTATGGCAGTCCCAGTCTATGTCTTGGAAAGTTAAAATCCACTACCATAACCACCTTATTATTCTCACAGATAACTGAGACCTCCTTATAACTGTGTTTCTCAATTTCCCGCTGACTATTTGGGTATCTGTAGTACAATCCCAATAAGGTGGTCATCCTTTTCATATTTCTCAGTTCCACCCAAATAACTTCCCTGGACGTATTCCCAGGAATATCCTTCCTAATTACAGTTGTAGTGTTATCCCTAATCAAAAATGCCCCCTCACCCTCCTCTCTTACTCCTCTTTCTATCCTTTCTACAGTATCTATAACCTGGAATATTAAGCTGTCAGTCCTGTCCGTCCCTGAGCCATGTCTCTGTTATTGCAATGATATCGCAGTCCCATGTTCTCAACCCTGCATTGCGTTCATATGCTTTACCTGTCAGGCCTCTTGCATTGAAATAAATGCAGTTTCATTTATCAGTCCTACCTTGTTCTCTGTTTTGTTCCTGCCTGCCCTCGCTCTTTGATTTGCTCCTTTTCCAAACTGCACCAGTCTCAGACTGATCTTTTTCCTCACTATCTCCTTGGTTCCCATCCTTTCCCTCACTAGTTTAAATCCTCCCAAGCAGCTCTAGCGCATCTTCCCACCAGTGTATCAGTCTCCTTCCAATTCAGGTGCAATCTGTCCTTTTTATACAGGTCACTTCTACTCCAGAAGAGATCCCAAAGATCCAAAAATATGAATCCTTCTCCCCTGCACCAGCTCCTCAGCCACGCATTCATCTGCTCTATCATCCTATTCCTACCCTCACTAGCTCCTGGCACCGGAAGCATCCAGGTAATACTATTCTTGAGGACCTCCTTTTTAAATTCCTGCCCAACTTCCTATATTCTCTCCTCAGAATCTCATCCTCATCTCTTCCTACGTCGTTAGTTCTAATGTGTACAACAACCTTCTGCTGCACCCTCTCTCCTTTGAGAATATTCTGCACCCTCTCCGAGACATCCTTGATCAGGCACCAGGGAGGCAACACCCATTCTGACGGCTCGCCGTTGGCCGCAGAAACATCTGTCAGTGCCTCTGACTAGACAGTCCCCTGTCACAATCTACTGCATGGAGCCTGGTGTACCCCATGTTACATTAGGGCCAACCTTGGTACCAGAAACCTGGTTGTCAGCACTATGTCTCCCTGAGAGCCCATCACCCCCTACATTTTCCAAAACAGGATACATGTTTGAGATGGGGATAACCACAGGAGACTCCTGCATGACATGCTTCCCCCTCCTCCCTTTCCTGGAGGAAATCCATCTGCCTGACTGTATCTTCAGTTTATCTCCCTTCCTGCAACTGCCATCCATCACACCCCCTAGCTCCTGTAAATTCCTCATTGCCTCTAACTGCTTCTCCACCCAATCCATGTGATCCGATAGGATTCACAAACAAACACACTTCCTGCAGATATAATCATCAGCAACATGGAAACTGTCCCTAATCTCCCACATCCAACAGGAACAGCACATCACTCTACTGAAGGTCATCTTTGCACCTCAACAATCTACAGACCCAGAAAATAGCACAGTGTTACTGCTCTAGGCTAACTCAGTACCTATGTTTTATATTTTTAAAGTTTAATCAGGAGACAGATCTCAATAAAAACATATAATCAAAAGAACCCATTTTACTCACTACTGTAGATTTACAACAACAAAAAACAGTAAGGTTACACTTTAAAACTAGCAACTTAGCTGCTCCTCTTCTGTGAGCACCCCACACAGGTTTCTCTAATGTCAGCTATGAATGTCACTGTTAATTTTTCTTAGATGAACCCCAAAGTCCAGAGGTACTAGAAATCAAACAGCAGAGGCAGTAGCTGTGAAGGTTCACAGCTGGGTCAGGCAGCAATGTAGGTTTCTTTCTC
Source organism: Ginglymostoma cirratum (assembly GCA_024137785.1). Lineage (NCBI taxonomy): Eukaryota > Metazoa > Chordata > Chondrichthyes > Orectolobiformes > Ginglymostomatidae > Ginglymostoma > Ginglymostoma cirratum. Next base: position 6,886,660 of record JAHRHZ010000086.1, on the reverse strand, counting down.
TGTTGATTCACTTCGCACGCAGTGGTCACTGCCTTTGTCTTCCTTATTCCTTTTTCTAAAGTGCAGCTGTTTTGATCTTTTTATCCTAAGGTCCAACAGAATGCAACATGTGATAAAACTGTAATTACTGATCTTAGAATTCAAGGAAATCAGCCCCAACACTGAAAATACCTCAAAAAAGGAGCAGCTCTTACAGGCACAAATTTTTCCCATTGTCCATTTTGGATTACTCAGAATCCTTCCCTCACTGGATGAGGCAAATGGAGCAGGTTAAGATGCATTCATCAGGATTAGAGGGAGATTTAATTGATGTCTTCAAGATCAGAGAAGGCTTTGTTAGAGTAGCTCAGGAGAAACTGAGCGCAGCCAGCAGAGGACACCAACTTAAGATTTTGTTTAACATAGTGAGTTTGTTCGGATCTGGAATGGAGGGTCTGAAAGGATGGTGCAAATCCAATTTTAACATTCCTAGCCCTGCACATTCCTCTTTGTTTAATATGTGCAGGAAGAGCAGAGGAGGAGAAGGACAATTTGGATAAGTCTTTCAAAGTGGGGGTTGATTGGCCTCTTTCTCTACAATGTGATATTGTGAATGATGCTGGAGTACAATTCTTTATACTTCACTCACTTCCATTGCCTCACTCAGTCCTTCACATGTGACTGAAATGTAGCCTGGTTAACCCATTTGTGGGTCATCCATTGTGGAAGAACCCCTGAACTGGTACAGTTTCAAATAGTTTCTATTCCCAAACCACAATATCCTCCACTCCCATATCGTCCATTCCCATATCCTACTGCCCCCAGAGTCACTGGACAATTTTCAGGAACAGGAGCTATCCTCTCTCTTCCCCTCCCATGAATTATTCATCACCCTAGCAGACCAACGATGCTCAGGCTGATCCTGTTATTGGCTCACAAGGAATGACAATGGGAGCTGAGGCATCCCTACCAGTGAAGGGATTCAAAGGAGGGGCAATTCTCAACAAACACAGCTGGATGTAGAAGACCGCACAGGATATGAGGGCAGGGAAATGCATGGGAGTGAAGGGATCAGTGCTGGAGAATGGAATGGAGAGAAGGTA
>JAHRHZ010000086.1:6875367-6885568 GCA_024137785.1 Ginglymostoma cirratum | reverse complement strand
GATCAGTGCTGGAGAATGGAATGGAGAGAAGGTAATGGGAGTGAAGGATCTCCATGCTGAGAGACAGAATGAGAGTAAAGGATATGGGACTGAAGAGATAGCAGTGAAGGATATTGACAATGGGGTTTGAAGGATAAGGGAGTGAAAGGTGTTGGCACTAGAGAAAGTGAAGGATATCAGTACTGGGGGTTGAAATCGAAGTGAAGGGTATGGAAGTGGAGGGTAACACTGCTGGGGAATGGAATGGTATTGAAGAATTTGGGAGTGAAGGTTGTGGGAATAGAGGACACCAAATGGGGGATGGAATGGGAGTGAAAGATATGGGAGTGTTGCACAGCATTGCTGGTAAATGGGATGCGAGTCAAGGGTACAGGAGTGGTGGATATTGGAAGGAATGATATCAGTGCTGACCATGGAATGGGAGTGAAGGAAATGGGAATGAAGTGTATCCATTGTGGGGGATGGAAAGGGAGTGTAGGATATGGGATGGAAGGATATCAGTGCTGGGGAATGGAACAGTAGAAGATATGGGAATGGAGATTATGGGATGAAGGATATGGGAGTGGAGGATAAGGGAGTGGAGGATAAGGGAGTGGAGGATAAGGGAGTGGAGGACATTGCGGTTTGGGAATAGAAACTATTTGAAACTATACCAGCAGAAAGAGGGATCATCATCATTTCAGACTGCGCCGCATTCTAACTCAGGGGCCATTGGGAATGGGATCGAGTTCATCCTACCATATGAACTTAGTTACATAAACCGGTGACACGATTGACATAAACCAGCCTGGTGTCCCCCAAATTATTGAAATTGGTCCATTTCTGATTGGGAACTCAGCTGGTTTGACAAGTAGTTTATTGGAAGAACTGTCGCTATTCACCATTGTATGGAAATTGCTTGTGATTGGCTGCTACATTTAATCAATGCATTCCCATGTACCTTGTTACAAGCCTAGTTAATGTTGGAATAGGTGCAGCAAAAAAAATTATTTATTTCTTACTGTCTGACATTTATTCTTAACCTCTCTGGAATTTTTCTCATGTTAAATCCTATAAATATTGTTAGTATGTCAACATGCCATTCAGATCTCTTCTAAAATAGGTTCAAACCAGTTTACAAACTAGGCCACAGAAAGGGATGCCTTCAGGCTAAGTGATCTTATATTTGATCTCATGTCCTCCTTTTGAAAGCAGATTGGTTCAAACTTTCCTTTGCTTCTGTTTACATTCACTCTCCAGCACCTTGTAGCATATCCCACATAAGAAGGAGAGTAGCTAAATCATTCACAGGCCCATCTACTTCAGAGTAGTGTTGTCAACTTTAAGTTACTCAAGAAAGTTTCATAAGATCCCACCTCCAAAACACCATTGGCCAACCAACACTTCCCTTGTGAGAAAATGAACAAACTCTGTTGGCTAATTGAATGACTGTGACTGTTGGTCAATCTACCTTTGCTCATACTGCATTGGGCTAGAATTTGTGCTCAGTGGTGACTGTCAAACACCATAGTCATGGAATCATAGAGAAGTACAGCACGGAAACAGACCCTTCGGTCCAACTTGTCCACGCCAACCAGACATCCTAAATAAATCTAGTCCCATTTGCCAGCATTTGGTCCATATCTCCTTGCAGCCTTCTTATTCCTGTTCCCATCCAATACCTTTTAAATGTTGTAATTGTACCAGCCTCAACCACTTCCTCTGGCAGCTCGTTCCATACACACACCACCCTCTGTGTGAAAACATTGCCCCTTTGCTCCCTTCTAAGCCTTTCCCCTCTCGCCTTAAATCTACTCCCTCTAGCTTTGGACTCCCCTACCCTGGGAAAAAGACATTGGCTATCCATCCTGTCTATCCCAGCGGGAGCAGATTCCCAGTTCCTTGAGCATGGAGTTGCAGGTAGACAGGGTAATAAGGAAGGTGTTTGGTACACTTGCCTTTATTGGTCAGTGCATTGAGTATAGGAGTTGGGAGGTCATGTCGTGGCTGTACAGGACGTTGGTGAGGCCACTGTTGGAATACTGTTTTCAATTCTGGTCTCTCTGCTGTAGGAAAGATGTTGTGAATCTTGAAAGGATTCAGAAAAGATTTACAAGGATGTTGCCAGGTTGGAGGGTTTGGGCTATGGGGTGAGGCTGAATAGGCTGGGTTGTTTTCCCTGGAGTGTCAAAGGCTGAGGGGTGACCTTATAGAAGTTCATAAGATCATGAGGGGCATGGATAGGGTGAATAACCAGAGGTTAAAGGTTGAAAAGGCAGAGACCAAGCGTATGCATTTCCAGTCAGAATTTTAGTTCAACTTACACATCACAAAACTCCAATACCACAATTTATTTGTTCCTCCATACTTACCCAACTTTCCTGATGTTAGTTTTTTTCCTGATGCCATGTCCTGGAGCTCTCCAGACATCCAGAAACAGAGATGTAACGAAGCCAGATTAGCAGTCAATCACATTGACGTATTCCCACAGATAGCAACTACAGAGTAAAACAAAAATTGAGAACCTCTACTTTTTAAGATTTTGCAGGCAGAAAAGTAAATACTTCGGAAATACAAATGAGATTAAGGTAGAAGCCAATATACCATTTTAAAAAATGTGTTTTAGAAATATCTACCATAATGAACATATTTCACAAATATGAAAGTATTCTTCCAGTATTAGTGGTGGAATTCTGAAGTTGGTCTGTTGCCTAAAATCCAGTGGTGCCTAATTCAACACAATGTAATTTTCCTGTCTCCTATTGGGAAAATGTTATAAAAAATGGAAATACAGAACATTCAAAATACATAATATCAAACAGAGCCAGCATGTCTTCATGAATCCTACCTGACAAACATATCGCACGCATTCTTTGGGAAATAGCAAGTAGGATAGTTAAAGGGAAACCAGTAGTTGTAATGCACTTGGATTTTGATTAAAATATCACGCATAATGCTACTGAAGAAGGGGAGAGTTTATGTTTGCGGGGTTAGTGTGTTAGCAGGAATGGAGAATTGGCTAACAAAGAGAATTCAGAGAGTTGGGATAAAGGATCCATTTTCAGAATAGCAACCTGTAATTAGTGGAGTGTCACAGGTATCAATGCTGCGGCCACAATTATTGACAATATATATTAATAACTTGGATGAGGAAGCTCATTGTGCCTATTGCCAAGTTTGCGGATTAAACAAAGATAGGTGGGAAGGCAAATGGTGACGATGACTCACAGAATCTACAGAGGGATATAGACTGGTTAAACGAGGGGCAAGAACTTTGCAGATGCAATGTGATGTGGTAAAACGTGAGGTTATGTACTTTGACAGGAAGAAAAGAAAGAGTCGGTTATTATTTAAATCGAAAGTAACTGCAGAAAGCAGCAGCATAGAGGGATTTGGGATCCTCACGCATGAATGATTAAAATGAACTGGCATCCAAATTCAGTGGATGAAAGGGAAGGCAAATAGAATGTTGGCCTTTATTTGAGAGGGAATGGAATGCAAAAATAGGATAACCGAGCTAAAACTATACAAGGCACTAGTTAGACCACACCTTGAATATTGTGAACTGTTTTGACCCCTTATCTAAGTAAATATGTACTGATGTTGGAGGCAGTGCAGAGAAGGTTCACTTCCTTGGTGTGGAAGGCTTTCTTTTTGAAAAGAGGTTGAGTAGGCTGGGCCAATACTCATTGGAGGTCAGCACAATGTGAGGTGACTTTGATGAATTGTATGTGGGATTTGACAGGGTAGATGTGGCAAGTTTATTTCCCCTTGTGGGAGAGTCTATGATTAACAGGCATCATCTCAGAGTAAGGAATGACCCATTTGAAACAGGAATGAGGAGCAATTTCTTCTCTCAGAGGGTAGCAATCTGTAGATTTCTTTACCTCAAAGGGCTATCACAGCTGGGTCGTTAAATATATTCCAGGCTGAGATAAGCAGATGTTTAATCAGAATAGGAATCAAAGGTTGTGGGGAAAAGGCAGGAAAGTGGAGCTGAGGATTATCAGATCAGCCATGATCTCACTGAATGATGGGACAGACCTGATGGGCCGAATGGGCTACTGCTGCTCTTATGTTTTATGTGTCTTTTTCCCCCCCAAAGGTTGTTAACAACAAGACAGGGGAAATTATCATCAGCTCAGTGATTTCTAATTGATTACAGTCTGGAAATGCCTCAACAGTTAAGTTTGAGATTTCTCCGTTTATCTGTGCAGGTGCATGCACCCCACCATTGCCGTCGGTTTCCCAGGATTAATGCTGGCGAACACGGACAACCTCTTCCTGTTTATCACCTCGTTGGCAGGAACTCACAGCCATTAAATGAAAAACCATTGAAATGACGCGAACTGGTTGCAGATCCTGTTTAATGTGTCTCTGATTGCTCCCCCCCACCACCATGGCAGCTCATAGCAATGTCCTGGAAATCCATTGGAGCCTCCAGGAGAATCCTGCTGTACAGATGGTCCACATTGCAAGTGTAAGCAACAATATGTCACTGATCCCAGTGGGCCACTGGTTTGGAGGTGGGTTTGGGGAGGTAATGTATTACACAGGCAACAATATTTTAATGAGATGTTAAGGCCTCTCCAGTAGATGCAAAAGATTGAGTGGCTCTGGTGTAAAGAAGAGTAGGGCTATTGTTCCTGGCCAATATTTATCCCCTAACCAATACGATTAAAAAATACATTATCTAATCGTTACTTAATTTCTTTTTGTGGGACATTGGAGGCAGCCCTCTAATGACAACAATGACGCATCAATAAATACTTTACTGTAGTACATCCGGGCAGGGTGCTGTGAGATTGAGAGAGGTGCTATAGAAATGCAAATCTTGTCTCTCACTTGGTTTTAAATGAACTGCACAGTGTTGGGTAGAAGCTAATCCCAGGAGTTCTGTGCCACCTACTGAGGCCCAGGATATAGTATGCCAGTGCTGATATAGCAGGGTAACCAGGCTAATATATATGGTAATATAGGTAATACAAATGAAAAACAGCAACTTACATTTCTGCCTCCCCCTCCTTATGGGTTAGTGACCTGGGGTTGATGAGCTCGAGGAAATGTACAGCTTGTGTTAGTCAGATTTTAGTTTGAAAATGTAAGTGGCTGCTTGAAGAAAGCTGTTGTTCGAAGGTCACTAGTCAGTTTATATCCCGGAAACTGGCTTCAATAAATGACGGGGAGATCTTCATGTTTTCTGTAGACGGGGGTTGACTGGGCACAGCAGAGCTTGGTGAGTATTCACTCTTGGAGTGTGTGAATCACCGGCTGGGTCTGCATTTATTACCAATCCCTAGTTGCCCCTTGAAAAGGTGGTGGTGAGCAGCCTTCTTGAACTGCTGCAGTCCACTTGCTGTGGGTTGACCTATAATCTCCTTAAGGAGGGAATTCCAGGATTTGGACCCAGCGACACTGAAGGAACAGCGTTTTACTTCTGAGTCAGGATGGTGAGTGGCTTGGAGGGGAACTTGGAAGTGGTGGTGTTCCCATATATCTGCTGCCCTTGTCCTTCCAGATGGAAGTGGTTGAGGGTTTGGAAGGTGCTGTCTGAGGATCTTTGGTGAATTTCTGCAGTGCATCTTGGAGAAGGCACACACTGCTGCTACTGAGCATTGGTGGTGGAGGGAGTGGATGCTTGTGGATATGGTGCCAATCAAGCGGGCTGCTTTGTCCTGGGTGGTGTCAAGCTTCTTGAGTGTTATTGGGGCTGGACCCATCCAGGCAAGTGGGGAGTATTCCATCACACACCTGACTTGTGCCTTGTAGATGGTGGACAGGGCTTTGGGGAGTCAGGAAGTGAGTTACTCGTCGCAGTATTCCTAGCTACTGACGGCTCTTGTAACCGCTGTGTTTACGTGGTGAGTCCAGTTGAGTTTCTGGTCAATGGTAACCCCCGGGATGTTGATAGTGGGGGATTCTAGGCCAAATTGTGGCTGGAGTTGGCTGTTACAACACTAAGGAACATACTAAGATGAGGTGGAAAGTAGTTGTCTTGATCACACTGTCCTATTTTCCACTGGCCTCGTTTGGATATTACTCCCATCTTTCTAATTGGAGAAGCCATGGGGAGACAAGATAAGTTGATGCCAGAGCAAAAGAGTTGAAGCCCCTCCCACAGCTACTTAACTCAGGAGTGATTGTGGGGTTGAGCATTTAGGTTAACCTACTGGCTATACACATTTGCATCGGATTTCCTTTTGTGAAAATTAGGTAGGGGTTGTTAACCCATATCCCAGCACAAGCAGGGATTGAATATCAAATGTGGGGAGCTACTGCTAACACTGGAGCGGCCATGACTGATGTAATAATTCAGTAGCCAGGACGGGTATAGTGGCCTACTGGTAGTGTCCCTAACTCTGGGCCAAGAGATCTGGGTTCAAGTCCCACTTAGCCCAAAGGTGTATGGCAACACACATGAATAGAATGCCTACAGTGTGAAGCTGGCCATTAGGCCCATCGAGTCCACATCAACATTCCATAAAACATCCCACAACAATCCCTGTAACCCTGCATATCCCATGGCTCATCCACCTAGTCTGCACATCCCTGGACACTATGGGCAATGTAGCATGGCCAACCCACCCTAACCTATACATCTTTGGACTGTGGGAGGAAACCAGGGCACCCAGACAAAACCCATGCAGACATGGGGAGAATGTGCAATCTCCACACAGACAGTTGCCCGAGGGTGGAATTGAACCCAGGTCCCTGGCACTGTGAGGCAGCAGTGCTAACCACTGAGCCAGTGTATCACCCCTAACAGTTTAGTTACCTCGCTAAGTAAACTAATGAGTATTTATTGACTGTTTACAGGGATAGACTTTAGCAGAACCATCATTAGAACCATCATCAATCAGGTCATGTGATCTGGCATCATTCATGATACCCTTGAGCTGTTAGCATCAGAGCCATTAACCCTTTATGCTACAAGAACAGCCGAATCAGACAGGCTTGTCTAAGTTAACAGAGTCAATGAGAAGTATTAGAGATAAAAGGTACTGCAGATGCTGGAGAATCCGAGATAACAAGCATGGGGCTGGATGAACACAGCAGGTCAAGCAGCATCATAGGAGCAGGAAAACTTGACGGTTCGGGCCTAGACCCTTCATTTGACACGCCAGGATCGACCACTTATCTATGGTCTGGAGCTTGGAGTAGCAATAACAGTAGAGCTATCATTAATCACTATTATCCAGGAGTCAACCAGACAACAATGTCTGGCACATATACATACACAATTAAAAGTGAAAATCAGAAGGTACACCCCCTGTTCCTTCATCAACATTACTACACCAACCACTAGCCAAGAAATTTGGCATTAAAACTGATATGGTGTTGTAATACTTACCCACTAGAATCACAACAGTGTGGAAGTAGGCCATTTGGCCCATCAAGTCCACACCAACCCTCCAAAGAACATCTCACCAAGACCCACCCCATCCCATCCCCGTCACCCTGCATTCCCCACAGCTAATCCACCTAACCTGGATACTGCAATTGTCCAATTGGCAAATTAACCTGGCTAATGTACTTAGCCTGCACCTCCCTGGCAATTTCCCACGGCCAATCCACCTGCACACCTTTGGACTGTGGGAGAACCTGGAGCACCCAGAGGAAACCCACCCAGACACAGGGAGAATATGCAAACTCCACACAGACAGTCGCCCAAGGGTGGGATTGAACACAGGTCCATGGAGCTGTGAGGCAGCAGCGCTAACAACTGAGGCACTCTAGACACACATAAACAGACTAGAAAAGCTGAGGGATTGTCCATTAAAGTGCGAATGAAATTTTCACACTGTAGTAAATGTTAATGAAGGCTGAATAACATAGCTGGCATTGAAAATCTATAACGGTGTGATTCATTCTCTCTGACTCGAATTCCTCTTAGCAATTTGGGACAAAAAACATGGAATAAACTTGAACTTTTTGTTTTGTTTTTCTCAATCTGATGTTTATTTCCCTACTTTTCGTTTGCTTCCCATGTGTGCTTTTTGCGTGGAGTTAAATATTTCAACTTCACTTCCTTATTCAAACTTTGCATGGTTCGGTTAGGATTCTTCAAACAGATTGGCTGAGGAGATTTATTACTACTTGTCTATACTCACATTTGCAATAATTTAGACGATTATTACAAAGACAAAGAGCCTGACTTTAAAATGTGGACTGCCTTATACCTGCCCAATTATGTCACAGCCTCTGTGTAATCCCACTTCATCTCCAAATTACAGTGTGTGTTAATTCTGCTTGCCTGATCCTATAGTTATTATGACAACATCAGATATTGTACCAGTTTTAGAGGTGTCAATGGACTCAGAATTAATTACAATATCCAAATGCTTGAAGTTAGGAGACAGGGGATGATGGTAAAGGGTTGTTTTTTCCGGCTGGAGGTCTGTGACCAGCAGTCTGCCACATGGATCAGTGCTAGCTTTGCTGCTTGTTGTCATTTATCTAAATAACTTGGATTTGAACATAGGAGGAATGGTAAGTAAGTTTGCAGATGACACCAAAATTGGTAGTGTTAGTGGACAGTGAAGAAGATTACCTCAGAGTACAACGGGAGCTTGATCAGATAGAATCATTGGGTCACACAGCACGGAAACAGACACTTCGGCCCAACCAGTCCATGCTGACCATAATCTCAAATTAAACTAGTTCCACCTGCCTGCTCCTGGCCCACATCCCTTCAAACCTCTCCTATTTGTTTACTTCTTTAAGTCACTTTTAAACATTGTAACTGTACCCGCATCCGCCACATCCTCAAGAAGTTCATTCCACGCGCGAACCACCCTCTGTGTCAAAAACTTAACCCTCATGTCTTTTTAAAATCTCTCTCCTCCTACCTTAACAATGTGCCCCCGGTGTTGAAATCCCCCATCCTAGGGAAAAGGCAACTATCATCAACTCTATCTATACCTCTCATTATTTTATAAACTTCTATCAGGTTACCTCTCAAACTCCTACGCTCCCGTGGAAAAATGTCCCAGCCTAACCAGTCTTTCTTTGTAACTCAAACCTTCCTTGGAGTGCAGTTTACACACTTCTGTAAGGGGGAGTTGTAGGTAGACAGGGTAATAAAGAAGGCATTTGGTACACTTGCCTTTATTGGTCAGTGCATTGAGTATAGGAGTTCGGAGGTCATGCTGTGGATGCCCAGGACATTGGTTAGGTCACTTTTGGGCTACTGCATTCAGTTCCGGTCTCCCTACTATAGGAAAGATGTCACTAAACTTGAAAGGGTGCAGAAAAGATTCACAAGGATGTTGCTAGGGTGGGAGGGTTTGAGTTATAGGGAAGAGACTGAATAGGCTGGGGCTATTTTCCCTGGAGCGTCAGAGGCTGAGGGGTGACCTTATAGAGGTTTTATAAATCAAGAAGGGCATGGATAGAGCGAATAGCCAAGATCTTTTTCCGAGGATATGGGAGTCCAAAACTAGAGGGCACAGGTTTAAGGTGAAAGGGGAAAGATTTAAAAAGGACCTGAGGGCAAAGTTTTCACACAGAAGGTAATGGAATGAGCTGCCAGAGGAAGTGGTGGAGGCTGGTACAATTACAACATTTAAAAGGCATCTGGATGGGTATATGAATAGGAAGGGTTTAGAGCGATATGGGCCAAATGCTGGCAAACGGGACTAGATGAATTTAGGATACCTGGTCAGCATGGACATGATGGACCGAGAGATCCGTTTCTGTGCTGTACATCTCTGTAACTCCATGACTTTGAGAAACGGAATTGTCTCAGTGATTCCCTCAATTGAACCAACATAATTCAGGTTTGCTTGTGGTCCAGCAATCCTTTGAGGTTAGTTAGCAGAGCCCTGGCCTTTGGAGTCAAAATTTGTGAGATCAAATCCTTTTCTTGAGACTTAAACACAAAATTCAGACTGATATTCTTGAAGCTCATTTTGAGATGAACTCATGTTCAGATGTTAAACCAAGACCCTGGGCTGCTGGCTCTGGTGGATGTAACAATCAGATGACACCTTTCAAAGAGACACAGAGGAATTCTGGCCATATTAAATTCACAGATAATACAACGAACTGGCAATGTGGCCATTATTCCATTGTGGTTTGTGGTAAACTGAAGTTAACAATTGCCTCAGAGATAGTGGGAACTGCTGATGCTGGAGAATCTGAGATAACAAGGTGTAGAGCTGGATGAACACAGCAGGCCAAGCAGCATCAGAGGAGCAGGAAAGCTGATGTTTCGGGTTAA
>JAHRHZ010000086.1:6852563-6874967 GCA_024137785.1 Ginglymostoma cirratum | reverse complement strand
GCTGCTTGGCCTGCTGTGTTCATCCAGCTCTACACCTTGTTATCTCATTAACAATTGTCTGCTATGTTACTGCAGGGACTACACTTCAAATAAAAACCTTATTGGCTGAAATAACAAGTTGTGGAGCTGGATGAACACAGCAGGCCAAGCAGCATCATAGAAGCAGGAAGGCTGACGTTTCGGGCCTAGGCCCTTCATCAGAAATGGGGGAGGGGAAGAGGGTTCTGAAATAAATAGGGAGAGAGGGGGAGGCAGATAGAAGATGGATAGAGGAGAGCATAGGTGGAGAGGAGACAGACTGACCTATCTCCTCCCTACCTCCCCACCTACACTCACCTTTACTGGCTCCATCCCCGCCTCTTTGACTCGTTTGTCTCCTCTCCACCTATGCTCTCCTCTATCCATCTTCTATCAGCCTCCCCCTCTCTCCCTATTTATTTCAGAAACCCCTTCCCCTCCCCCATTTCTGATGAAGGGTCTAGGCCCAAAACATCAAGCTTTCCTGCTCCTATGATGCTGCTTGGCCTGCTGTGTTCATCCAGCTCCACACCTTGTTATCTCGGATTCTCAGCATCTGCAATACCTATTATCTCTTATTGGCTGAAAAGTGCTTTGTGAGGTTTTGAAAAGTTCTGTATAAATACAAATTCTTTCATTGTAATGTCAAGTGACTGTTATTGTAAATAGAAAGTTAGCACGCATTTGTAAACAGCACTGGTAGCTCTTACAAATACATATTGCGGCTCGAGAACAGTAAGTTTGCCAAAACAGCTCTGTGTTTGTTGGATAGCGTAGAACGAAGATTCTATTCAACTGTTTGATGTGTTATCAGAGGATTACGTGTGTCTGTGTATGTGTGCACGCATAGAGCTCATTCACCAAAGGACACACCCATTTCAAATGCTTTCTGTTTGCCAGGGACAGTTTCTAATCTACAGGAAACACATTACAAAGAACAACGCAATCGAAACCATTAACAGCCCTTATCCTGCCACTAACATTGTGTCCCACCGGATAGCATCCTGCCAAAGGCAGGCTAAAACCCTCCTATGTCTTAACTTCCACCTTAACTGCTGGTAGGCTTACAACCCTGGCCCCTGAGAATGAGTTACTTGCATCCCTTGCCCATTTTTCAGATGAGTTGGCGCGGGAGAAGGGTAGGCTTTGAATCCAGCATATTAAGTATCAAGTGGGCAAGAATGCGGTCCATTTCAGCAAATGAACAGAGTTTGGAGACATGACTCTCAAAGCTAGAGGTACCCATTAAACACTCCCAGGATAGGGACAGCACAGGGTTAGGTACAGAGTAAAGCTCCCTCTACACTGTCCCCCATCAAACACTCCCAGGACAGGGACAGCATGGTTTAGGCATGGACTAAAATGTTTTAACCTAACAACTTGCTTCGATTCCTAGCACAGATCCTGACACCATATCAGTGGTGTTATTCCATTTGACATTTCTTCACACGGGCCGATATCCCATCACCAAGTCACCTTTTATTTACACATGGAGAGTCCTTAACACTGAACCAGCTCCCTCAGAGCCAGCTCTCAAAGTGACCAGAACCCCTGACCCTCCTGTTTATATCTGTCAGCCAGGATTCCCTGATTGGACCAGATTAACAGCCCCAATCAGGGAACTCATATTCTACGAGGTCCACCTGGTTGACCTCGTCACAATCACTATATCCCTCCCTCCTCGGAGTCAGAGGATATAGATTGGTTCCTTTTTTTAAAAGCTCCTCCTGGGGTGTTTTAGCACCGGGTCACGTTCCTCCAACTCTGCCTCTGATACGGACGGTGTGTATCACACATTAGCTCACCTCCTGTGCCCGGAGCATCTTGGAAGAACTTTATTCTCTTCTTCAGGTGGCAAAGGCCTCGAGGCGGCATCATCCACTGTGCCTATCTCAGATTCTGAGGTATCTTCAACATTTGACAGAGAAGGAGAATCCACACGTCAAAAAGTCTGTTGAAGAGTCGGTCACATTTTGTTCCTGCACCAGTTGCGAGTTTGCAGCTTTCGTATGGTCCATGTGCTCATTCAGGACTTGAACCTTGTACCTCACAGCGCCTGACCTCACATCGACCATGCCTCTTACCCATGCTGGACTGTTCCTATGGCTCCTACAGGAAGCTTTGTCCTCTGAAGTAAACTGTTTCTCTCTCTTAGTGGAGTCTTGTGTCCAGCATTGGTGTTCCTCATGCCATTTCACCCGCACCCCCAAGTCCAGGAAGATCAGATTTAACCCACAGCAGAGTCTTCTCCCCATTAGCAACTCTGCTGGAGCTATCCCTGTAGTTGCATGAGGGATGGTTCTGTAATCAAATAGGAACCGGGACAGTTTGGTATCAAGTGAATTTTGTTGGCTGTTTCTTTCGGCCTGTTTTCAAAGTTTGAACTGCTCTTTCTGCCAGACCATTGGATGATGAATGGTATGGAGCTGTCCTTGTATGTCGAATCCAATTCAGCTTCAGGAAATACTCAAATTCCCCGCTGGTCCTCAAATTGCTGAGTAAAACCAATAGCATCTCAGAATTATAGAAGGCTTTGGCTCATAATATTCCTTAACTAAATCTGTCAACTCTTGAATGGTTTTAGTATCTGTTGCCTCAGGGTAAGTTAGGCTCCTAATAACTGAAATAGCTGCAGATCCACAAGCTATCAGGAGAATTACTCACTGCTTTACATCTGCCCCCAATGTTGTTTGCCTGGAAACAATAACACATTCTTTCCACACACTGGGCCCACACTTCCATGGCAGGGTAGAATGAGTCAAGCTTCCCAAACAGCGGCATGATGCCAGAAATGCTTACCCCAACTCAAAGACGACTGTTGCGGGTGAATTCCTTCAGGAACTTGCTTTTCTCTCATCGCCACTGAAATAATTCCACAGAGGCCAGTATCCCATCACCAAGTTATCTTTTATTTAGATGTGGAGAATCTTTGACACTGATCCAGCTCCCTCAGAGCCAGATCTCAGAGTGATCAGAATCCCTGACCCTCCTGTTTATATCTGTCAGCCAGGGCTCCCTGGATTGGACCAGATTAACAGCCTCAGTCAGAGAACTCATTCCATGAGGTCCACCCAGCTGACCTCATTCCAATCACTGCAGTTACCTTTGGTAAAACACTCACTGGAGAATTTGGTAAATTGGGAGCATTTTTGGACTGTGACCTCACACCCTTTAGGAATCGGATTGAGACAATCCAAACTCATCACCTCTGAGCCTAAATTTCCAGTTTGTCCAAACCCAGGCACAGGAAGGAAGCCGTGGGGAAAAGTCGTTCCCCTTGCAAATTTCATTCACCAAATTAAATATGTGAAAGATTCCTGAGCCAGTCAATCCTGTTCTGTACAGAGCCAGCAGTGAGATGTTGTTATAAACATGGCCATTTATTTTGGGTATCTGTAAGGGTATTGCACTGTTGATCTATCCTCTAGCACAAGTCAGCGTTAGAGGGAATGGCGTGATACCTTTATGGAGTCAGTATTAAATTTGTTAAGACCAGCTCCATGGGATGTAGGGAACAGATTCCCTGGAAATGAAGCATTGCTTAGCAACCATAAGTGATGGAGCTTTCAAAGGTCCATGTTCTACTTGACTGGGGAGTCCAGTCTAAGGATATGGGGTGGGCCATCGTGCACTGAGATGAGGAGAAATGTCTTCACCCAGAGAGTCGGGAGCTTGTGGAATTCTCTGCCACCATAAGCAGTTGAGGCCAAAACATTTCTGATGAAGGGTTTAGGCCCGAAACGTCAAGTTTTCCTGCTCCTATGATGCTGCTTGACCTGCTGTGTTCATCCAGCCCCATGCTTGTTATCTCGGATTCTCCAGCATCTGCAGTACCTTTTATCTCTGAGGCCAAAACATTGAATACTTTCAAGGACAAGTTAGATATAATTCTTAGGCCTGAAGGTTAAGAGGCGAAAGCAGGAACAAGGGACCGAGTTGGTTGATCAGCCATTATTGTACTGAATGGTGAAGCAGGCTTGAAGGGCCAAATGGCCTACTGCACTCCTCTTTTCAATGTTTCTACGTTTCATGGTATTGCTAGTTACACCATTCATGGTTAACCTCCTCCAGTAGGCATGGCTAAAACCCCTTTAAGTCAGGGGGTACCTGAAGAAAGGGCTTTGTTAACAAACATGCCAGCAAAGCCAAGTCACTTACTGTTCATTAGATAAGAGGTCAAATGGCCTCCCCCTTTTGCCCAAGGACCTGACCACGGCCGTGTGTTTCTCCCCTGATTAACCAGCCAGCAACAAACAACTCGCAAAATCTGTACTTCGCGCACATCCTGTGATCTCTTGCAAACATCAGGCCTCAGGAGGTCTCATCTCGGGCCTGCACTGCTGTCATCCGTTTCGACTATCTCTCCTGAGCCCGTGAGCTGCTGTCATCCTGGCCCTGGTGCATCGCAAGATAAACGCTGGTGTCATTTAATCTGCAATGGCCATCGCATTCCTGGAAATCCAGCAGCTGAACTTTCTGAAAACTGTTTGTCTCTGCTTCACTCTGGCTCCCAACTACTTCAGCATTGAGATCAAAGCTGCCCTCTGAAAGGACAATGTCGAGGGGAGTAGCCGGCCTCTGCTGAGTAGGTAACAGGTTTCACACAGGGTGCTGCGCAGGGAGGAAGTTTCTTTCTCTCCAGGCCAGCATCCAACAGTCACAAAGCCATCATTGCCTTGGAGTTGTAAAATCGATCCTGTTGTGGCCTCAGCGGGTTCGAACGTAACGCCTGAAGATGTAGGAGGCAGAAGTAGGCCATTCAGCCCATCGAGTCTGCACTGCCATTCAGCGAGATTGTGGCTGATCTAATAATCCTCAAATTCACTTTCCTGCCTTTTCTCCATTATCTGCGATTCCCTTCCTGTTTAAAAACCCCTCTCTCTCAGCCTTGTATGCACTTAATGACCCAGCCTCACAGCCCCTCTGCCGTAAAGAATTCCACAGATTCCCTACCCTCTGAGAGAAGAAATTCCTCCTCACCTTTGTCTTCAATGGACAGTCTCTTACCCTGAGATGATGCCCTCTGGACTTAGACTATCTCACAAAGTGAAACGACTTCTCAGTACCGACCATGTCAAGTTCCCCAAGAATGTTACATGTCTCAATAAGGTCACCTTTCATCCTCCTTAATGCCAAGACAGTTCACTCATCCTGCCTGCAGTCCCACTATTGTCCATACAGTTTACAAGCAGCTTACAAGTGTCTGGGAAATTCCCCTTGGCTCCTTACAAATGTGAGGTGTTGCATTTCGGTAAGACAAACCACATCAGGACTTATACACCTAACGATGGGCCCCTGGTGAGTGTTGCTGAACAAAGAGACCTTGGAGTGCAGGTTCCTTGAAAGTGGAGTTGTAGATAGAAAGGGTCGTTAAGGAGGCGTTTGGTACGCTTGCCTTTATTGGGCAGTGCATTGAGTATAGGAGTTGGGAGGTCATGCTGCAGCTGTACAGGACATTGGTTAGGTCACTTTTGGAACACTGCATTCAATTCTGGTCTTCCTGCTACAGGAAAGATGTTGTTAAACATGAAAGGGTTCAGAGAAGATTTACAAGGATGTTGCCAGGGTTTGAGGGTTTGAGCTATAGGGAGAGGCTAAATAGGTTGGGTCTGCTTTCCCTGGAGCATTGGAGGCTGAGGGGTGACCTTCTAGAGGTTCATAAAATCATGAGGTGCATGGATAGGGTGAATAGCCAAGGTCTTTCTCCTGGGGTAGAAAACTAGAGGGCATAAGTTTAAGGTGAGGGGGAAAGATTTAAAAGGGACCTGAGGGAGAACTTTTTCACGCAGAGGGTGGCGCGTGTATGGAATGAGCTGCCAGAGGAAGTGGTGGAGGCGGGTACAATTACAACATTTAAAAGGCATCCGGATGGGTATACGAATAGGAAGGGTTTAGAGGGATATGGGCCAAATGGTGGCAAATGGGACTGGATTAATTTGAGATATCTGGCGGCTGTGGATGAGTTGGACTGAAGGGTCTGTTTCCGTGCTGTGCAAATGTATGATTGTATGACCTGCAGTCATGCCCTTTTGCCCTGGGGTACGGAGAAGAAATCAATGTGATAAACTATCATGAGGAAAAAGAGAAGACAGAAAAAAAAACAGGTAACTATGGGCAAAAACGTTGGAGGCCATTATGAATGATGTAATAGAGAAGATTTAGAAATCTATAACATAATCAAGCAATCTGCATGGCTTCAGAAGGAGAAATCGTGCCTCACAAATTTACCTTTGAGGATCCTTTGAGGAAGTAACAAATGGGTTAGGTAAAGGGGAAGCAGTGGATCTAACATATTTGGATTTTCAGGAGACATTTGATAAGTTACGACATGTTAGGCTCCTTAATAAGAAAAGAGATCACGTTGATTGGATGGAGGATATTACGAATGGATGGAGGATTGGCTGGGCTAGAAAACAGGGAGTTGGAATAAAGGAGCCATTTTCAGGATGGCAAACATAACTAATATAGCAATACCGGGGTCAGTGATGAGGCCACAATTATTCACAATGTATGTTGATGACTTGGAGGGAGAAAGCGTTGCCAAGTTTGTGGCTGACATAAAAATAGGTGGGCAAGTGATAAAGTTGACTCAAAAAGCCTGCAAAGGGATATGGTCAGGTTATGTGTGAAGGCAAACCACTTGGCAGGTGGAATGTAATGTAATAAAATTATGCACTTGGCAGGAAGAATAGAGGAGCTGGATATTATTTAAATGGAGGGCAGAAAGCTACAGTGCAGCAGGATTTGAGTGTCTTCATGGGTAAGGCATTAAAAAAAACTAGCATACTAGCAAAACTAGCAAATGCGAGGTGATGCATTTTGGAAGATCCAATTCAAGAGAGAAATATACGGTAAATGGAAAGGCTCTGGGGAAAATTGATGCACAGAAAGATCTGGGTGTTCAGGTCCATTGTACCCGGAAGGTGGCAACACAGGTCGATAGAGTGGTCAAGAAGGCATACTGCATGCTTTCATTCATCAGACGGGGTATTGAGTACAAGAGTTGGCAGGTCATGTTACAGTTGTATAGGACTTTGGTTCGACCACATTTGGAATACTGTGTACAGTTCTGGTCGCCAGATTACCAAAAGGATGTGGACGCTTTGGAGAGGGTGCAGAGGAGGTTCACCAGGATGTCGCCTGGTATGGAGGATGCTAGCTATGAAGAGAGATTAAGTAGTTTAGGATTATTTACATTAGAAAGACAAAGGTTGAGGGGGGACCTGATTGAGGTCTACAAAATCATGAGAGGTATAGACAGGGTGGATAGCAAGAAGCTTTTTCCCAGAGTGGGGGACTCAGTTACTAGGGGTCACGATTTCAAGGTGAGAGGGGAAAAGTTCAAGGGAGTTATGCGTGGAAAGTTCTTTACGCAGTGGGTGGTGGGTGCCTGGAACGCGTTGCCAGCAGAGGTGGTAGAGGTGGGCACGATAGCATCATTTCAGATGTATCTTGACAGATACATGAAGGGGCAGGGAGCAGAGGGATAAGATCCTTGGAAAATAGGCGACAGGTTTAGATAGAGGATCTGGATCGGCGCAGGCTTGGAGGGCCGAAGGGCCTGTTCCTGTGCTGTAATTTTCTTTGTCCTTTTTCTTTGTTCATACAAGTTCATCAGGTAATAGTGAAGCCAAATGCAATGTTGGTCTTTATGTCATGGGTTATAAAAATAGGGAAGTCTTGCCAAAACTATACAAGGCACTAGTCAGACCGCAGCTGGAATACTGTGAACTGTTTTAGGCCCCTTATCTAAGGAAAGATATGCTGGCACTGGAACAAGCCAGAGAAGTTTCACGAGGCTGATCCTGGGACTGGAGGGATTTTCTTATTAGTCGGTTGGACCCGTGCTCATTCTAGTTTTGAAGAATGAGAGGTGACCTCAGCAGATCATCCAGGACTTTTAGGGGTCTTAACACAATAGGCGCAGAAAGGTTGTTTTGCCTTGTGGGAGAGTTCTAGGACCAGAGGACATCATCTCAGAGTAAGAGACCACCCTATTGAAGACAGAGATGAGGAAGAATTTCTTTTCTCAGATGGGAGTGAATCTACAGGACTCTCGACCCAAGAGGGGCTGTCGAGGCTGGGTCATTAAATATATTCAAGTCTGAGACAGATGGATTTTTAATCACAAAGGAAATCAAAGGGAAAAGGCAGCAAATTGAGGTTGAGGATTAACAGATCAGCCACCATCTCATTGAATGGCATAGCAGACCCCATGGGCTGAATGGCCTACCTCTGCCTCCTACTTCTTATTGTCTTGTGGTCTTGATCATGGAACAAGTCTGTATGGCCTAACCTGAAGGGTATGACCTCCTGAAGATTGAAATGAAGAGGGCACTTACCCCCCACCCCCTCCTTCCTGATGGCACACAATGTGACTCTAGATCCTCATCTCCGATTGGGCTTTGCTCAAACATTTGTTGTGGATACCCCAGAGACCTCTGTGCATGTTCCAGTCCGACGCTTCAGTGCTCTGTCAGGGAGATGCTGGGCTGTCAGAGGCACGGGCCTTTGAAGTGGACTTTAAATTGAGGCACTGTCATCTTTCGTGTGCAGCCCAGAGCAATTGGCAGAGATGCAAGGGAAGAAACGTGTGTGTGAATAATAACCCAGCCATGTTTTTGGGTTTAAGGGTTGCCAAGGAGAGCTGTCCTGCTTTTCATGAAATGAAAAGGACCTACAGATTCTTTACAAGGCAGCATGGTGGCTCAGTGGTTAGCATTGCTGCCTCACAGTGCCATGGACCCAGGTTCAATTCCACCCTTGGGCAACTGTCTGCGTGGAGTTTGCACATTCCCCATGAGGGTTTCCTCTGGGTGCTCCGGTTTCCTCCCAGAGTCCAAAGATGTGCAGGCTAAGTGGATTGGTCGTGCTAAATTGCCCGTAGTGTTTGGGGATTTGCACATTAGACGGGTTATAGGGGGATGGGTTTTGGTGGGTGCTCTGAGGGTCAGTGTGGACTTGTTGGGCCAAAGGACCTGTTTTCACACTATAGGGATTCTATGATTACATCCAGCTTGGAAAGATAGGCAGGACCTTGGTTTTAGTGTATCATCTGGTCAAACAGCTCCTCTGACAGTGCAGCACACCCTCAGGGTGAAATCTTGTGCTCAGGTCATTGGAGTGGAGCTGGGGTCCATCACCTTATGACCCAGAGGTAAAACTGTAACTTGCTGAGCCCCTGGTTGGCATCTGACCAGTCAGTAACGATGGCCTGAATGGACTATCACACAACTAGCCCCTTAGGCCAGAGATTGCTGGACGCAGGGAAGATTCACGAAGTTAAAGAGGGTTTGGAAGAGATTTACCAGGATGTTGCTGGATATGGAAGGTTTGAGTTATAAAGAAAAGCTGGATAGGCTGGGACATTTTTCACATGTGACCTTATAGAAGTTTATAAAATCATGAAGGGCTTGGGTTATGTTAATGGTAGGTGTCTTTTTCCTAGGATTGGGGATTTCAAGGCTCGGGGGACTATATTTTAATGTGAGATGAGAGAAATTTTAAAAAGACACGAGGGGCAATGCATTTACACAGAGATCGCAGTTAATGTGTAGAATGAACTTCCTGAAGAAGTAATGGATGTGGGTACAGTTACAATGTTTAACAGGCATTTGGATAAGAACATGAATAGGAAAGGTTTGGAGGGAAATGGGCCAGGAGCAGGCAGGAGGGACTGGTTTAGTTTGGGAATATGGGGTCAGTGTGAACTGGTTGGACCGAAGGGTCTGTTTCTGTGCTGTATGACTCTGTAACATGGTTAAACTCACAAGGTAATGTGAAAATGTCATGGAAGATGCTAAACAGACACTACCTGAATTGAAAGTTGCGTGAAAAATGTTTCCCATTGCTCATAACATTGTGATCCAATGGAAATCAAGCTGAACATGTGATGTTTGTGCAACTGAAGTGCCACAAGGCTTTTCTTTCATTTAAAATTTTTCACAGACCTTTAATATCCGCATCAGTCGATCAGTGGATTAATGTTTTGAGGTGAGTTGATCCTGGTTCTCAAAACATTGAAAACTGCAAAATAATGTACAGACATGTCCTGACTACCCTTTTATCTTTGAAAGTTCTTTAATAAATTAATCATATCTGAAGTTGTTAGTGAAGTGCTGATCTTTTAACTCCTTTTTTTTCATTTTTCTAATTTATGTATAAGATTTCATATCGAAGCATCTTTGTGCCTAAGTGGCACCAGATTTGGTGACTCTGTACACTTTTCGCTGTACTCCTGTTCCTTTATCCAGGAGTACGTGACAATAAACGTAATTCTAAAATTCTTCAAAAAAAATTCTCCCTCCATTTTAAAATGTCTAGATCTGCAGATTTAATTTAAAAGAAACATTCTTTTGAAAGCTGCCAACCTTCACTCTCACTGAGGTCAACTCAAGTCCAACATTACCATGCAGAAATAGTCTCCCTGATGCCATGTTAGATGCATAGGTTGTGCCAATTGGCATCTAAGTTGGTGATGGAGAACATCCGGCGAGTGGCATTATTGTTGTGAGGAAGGGTCACTGGACCCGAAACGTTAACTCTGATTTCTCCTTCACAGAGCTGCCAGACCGGCTGAGCTTTTCCAGCAACTTTGTTTTTGTTCCTGATTTACAGCATCCGCAGTTCTTTTGGTTTTTATTATTTTTCTAGAGGTTGGCACCTTCGAAATCAGGATATTCCAAAGCCAGGGATTCCATTGCGATCAACCTGGTTTGAACCACAGAGAGAGGCTGGAAAGTCTGGGGCTATTTTCCCTGGAGTGTCGGAGGCTGAGGGGTGACCTTATGGAGGTTTATTGGTTTATGGAGGTTTAGTTTTGGAGGAGTCCAAAACTAGGGGGCATAGGTTTAAAGTGAGAGGGTAAAGATTCAAAAGGGACCTGAGGGGCAACTTTTTCACATCGATGGTGGTGCGTGTATGGAATGTGCTGCCAGAGGAAGTGGTGGAGGCTGGTACAATTACAACATTTAAAAGGCATCTGGATGGGGACATGAATAGGAAGGGTTTAGAGGGATATGGGCCAAATGTTGGCAAATGGGACCTGATTAATTTAGGATATCTGGTCAGCATGGACACGATGGACCGAAGGGTCTGTTTCTGTGCTGTATGTCTCTACGACTGTAAGTTGTGATTGTTATCGCAGATTGGGAGGAGTGAGCTGACTCCTTTCATTGCCTCGGCCCTCAATGATGAAACCAAAGGTTGAACTTAAAAAGGAAGGCAATATTGTCAATTATATTAATAATGTCTATATCTCAGACTGTTTGTAGCTCAGCATCAGAAACAGGTCAGCCAGGTTCCTCAAGCAACTAATGCTCATTGCAAACAAAACTTTCCCAAGCAAAGATGTAAAGATTATGAACAATGGCCTTTAATTGTGAAAATATTTACAAATCACCTTCTTGAAACCTAGCACACATGCACACACTCAACCTCCAAAGGAAAATATATAAAACCTTGCCAAGGTGCTGTCTTTAAAGCACTGTGGTCAAGTGACAATTAAATTCAGGAAGATAGAATTGTTCAGATTGCCTGAAAGTTGTTCTGCAGCCAAAGACACTTGACCCACAAGCCCCCATTGCTGGGGTGTCTTCCCAGATTAATTATGGATGGCTGATGTTAAGTTTCTGGAGACGGTGGTGTAGATTCTATGTTATCTCTTAGGAACACTCCATTTGCAGTGAAGAGGCATTCTAGTGGGTTTTCAACTCACATATTTTGATGTGAAGAATTTCAGAGAGAGTGAAAGAAGGAAAAAGCTGTTGAAGCAGAGAAGTTATTTCTCTGATTGCCTACATTTAAATCCAATAGCCTTACCTCATTGACAAACAGGGTCACATGATCTCTCTCTGGAAGTGTCGTAGACTCAGCGACGCTAGCCCAGCAGCTTCTGTTCCTTGCAAATACAGAAATGTTCCCCTGATGCAGCCAGGCTCCTTTGCTTTGCAAATTGTTCTTTCCAAAAAAATCCAAAGGAATAGATATATAACAGGTCACCGATTTTCAAAATTAATATTTCAAATAACACGCTTTTGTAACACTACCTGTCCCCAAACTTCCAGATATAGACTGGCGGCAAGGCCTTGTCTCTAATGAGAGGTAACAAGTGGGTGTTTGAAGATTTTTTATTCTCCTAAAATAAACATGTTGCTTTCCTGCTACAGTAAGGGTTCACACTTTCAGTAAGAAATATCCCATTGAAACTCCATTTCTGAAAACTTGGCTCCCAAGGAGAATGAAGGAAAATGATTTACAACCTGGCTACAAGAAGATACATTGCTCTGGATCCTTGACATTGAAATGTCAGCCTGAATGTTACAGTGCTTTTATGATAGCTGTCCAAACCTCCACCTTACCCAACAGCAAATAAAATCTGTCACCAAAATCAGAACAAAAGTTGCTGGAAAAGCTCAGCAGGTCCAGAGGTTCTGAGGGAGGGTCACCGGAACCGAAATGTTAACTCTGATCTTTTCTTCACAGATGCTGCCAGACCTGTTGAGCTTTTCCAGCAACGTTTGTTTTTGTTCCTGATTTACAGCATCCGCAGTGCGTTCGGTTTTTATCAAAATCAGAAATCCAACTGGAATAGGTCATGCACTAGCTGTCTGGTTAGACTTTTTAGCACATCAGATATCTCCCTTCCCGGCTGCATTGTGGGTCTACCTACAGCACATGGACTGCAGTGGTTCAAGAAGGCAGCTCACCACCACCTTCTCAAGAGGGACCTAGGGACGGGGCAATAAATGCAGGTCCAACCTGCAGCACCAACTAATAAATAAAAAAGATTGTAAATTGGCTGGCAGCGCTTGGATTGACATGTCTCAGTACATATCATCCTGCTCAACATTCATTAATAGGGGTGGATGTTAAAACTCATCTCATCTTGATAATTACCAGACACTTGAATACTTTAAAGAAGTTATAAGTGTCCCTTGTCTTTAAGAGAGTTCATTACTAAGGATCCATGGTCTATGCATCTTCAGTGTTGTGACTCTGCCTGGTTTGCTGTTATATCTGTTCCATAATGTATAACATGTTTTACTATTTTAAGTAAAGTAACCCAAGGAGTTAATGAATCCATGATGAGCAGTTGATCATTGGAGCATTGGGATGGGTAGGACATGGTGGCTTATCATGCTGGTGAAGCCTATCATGCTTTGGTAATCTGTAATCAAGTTAGTCTACCGGTAGAACACAGGCTGACATTCCTAATTCGTGCTAAAGTAGGCGAGACAACCCTCATTGTCTTTGCTTGTTACAGCATTGTACAGCATGGCTCGCTGGTAAACTGACAAATCCCTATTGAGAGGCCAGGCTTGAGAAAGGTAAGTGCGTATGTGTGTTCTGGATCAGTGGTAAGGATGGAAGGGTCAAAGGCATAGTATAGGAATGTTTGCAAAATCTCCGAGCTTATGTTGGTACACAGAATGTCGAATTAAGCAGTGTTCAGACCCATTGCTTCTAGATTCAGGACTGTCTGATCCAGGAAAGCAAATCATAAAGATTTACTTCACAATTGAGAATGAAGGTCCGCACAGATTTGACTTGTTAAAGGGAAAAGCTAAAATGTGTGGACCACATTAAAAGACCAGTTCAAAGAATGATTAAACTTCCATATTCATCGACTAGAATTCATGTCATTTATACAGGAGCCTATAGAATCCATACAGCACGCCGTCAGCAGATGCAGAGGATCGCACTCATAGAGTCATATAGTACAGAAACGGACCCTTCAGTCCAACTTGTCTGTGCTGATGAGACATCCCACTCTGACCCAGCCTCTCCCTGTAGCTCAAACCCTCCAACCCTGGCAAACTGCTTGTGAATCCTTTCCGCGCCCTTTCAAATTTAACAACGTCTTTCCTACGGCAGGGAGAATAGAACTGCACACAGTATTCCTACTGTGGCCTAACCGATGTCCTGTACAGCCGTAACATGATGCCCCAACTCCTATACTCAATGCACTGACCAATAAAGGCAAGTTAGAAAACAAATTGACGATGGAGCTGGACAAGATGGTGTGAGGTTAAATCATTAAAACAGTGTTGGAGCAGATAGAGTGATGTAGCTCAAGATCATGTTGATTGTATGCTTCAGTTCTTTTGTTTATGGTAAGAGAGGGCAGTAAAGTAGAAGATGATAATTCATCCTTTCAAGATCAGGGGAACCTGGAGCGGGATATTGCGAAAGACGCTGCTAACACCTGATTAAAAGTTAACCGAAGTATTTCATTCTCAATAAGTGTACACGGTATGACTAATGGCAGTAAATTGCAGACTGGCTTGATGTTTTGTAAATGCTGTGGAAGAGCAGGGTGTGAGGGGTGACACAGGATTTTAAAGGCCATGTCGATAACAGAGTTTTATCTAAGAGTTTAAGGTCTAGATTGAGAACGGTGGGGAGAGCTGCGATCCACAACGTAGGAAGGAGACCTACATAGCTGCCTTCTGCTCCCAGAAATACACAGAGAGAAAGAGATTTGAAACATTAAGATCATTTACAACAGCAGCAGTGATATGATAGACTGGTGTTTAAGTCTTTGGAAGAATGGGTCTGGAACATGGATGGGGTTGAACTGAACCATTTCCAACAGCAGAGAGTTCAAGCTGGGGCTATGAATACCAGATTTAATATAAGAGGACCCCTTTCCTCTTACAGGCTACCACCCCCTTCATTTCTCTCTCTGTCCTTTCCCACAGGCTGCCTATTCACTCTCTCCTGATGATTACTATTCCTACATGCCACTACCATTGCATCAGAATCGATCTCAGCCGCATTGTTTCCTGGTTTGGTTTTAATGATGTTTGTCTTCCAAGCCTTGGGGAAGAATTATATGTAAATGTGAAATATGAAATTAATGCGTCACATTTAAATCAACTGAGCAGGTTCGCTTTGGGTGACGAACACACGAAAGCAGCCCAATGTTTTCTGATATTTTTCAACAGCATGTTCCAAAACGCTATGACATTTTCGTTGAACAACAGACACAACAGGAGCATACCAAAGTGTGTTGGTGTTTCAGACCATGTGCTGTCCCTAATTAGACAGAAAGCCTTCAATTAGCAATTTATGATCTCTCAAACACTTCCCAGTCAGTCAGAATCTTTTAAAACGCAGTCATCATCATAAAGTAGGAAGGAAGCAGGGTAGCCAATTTAGCACAGCAGAAATTATAACTAACTCACATTGAAGTAATGGGCTTGTTTTAATTTCAAAAATATACTTTATTCATAAAAATCTTTATATACGCGCAGAGTCACTAGAGCAGTTCGATTCTATACGGTCTTTACATATGGAGAATAAACAAAGCCAAGGCAATTCTTACTTTTCTGAAGAAGAGTCTAGCCCAAAACGTCAGCCTTCCTGCTCCTCTGATGCTGCTTGGCCTGCTGTGTTCATCCAGCCCCACATCTTGTTATCTCTGCAATTCTTACTTATACAAGATTATAATTACATATATTGGAGGCATTGGGAGGGTCTGACAACTGAACGGACCCTCATTTACCTTCAGCAGGAAGACCTCAGACAATGGTCTTTCCCCACTGCACCTTGGAAGCAGCTGCCCCAAGCTTTCTTTCCTTCCTCAGCACGCAGTCCGGGACCTTGGAATGTGCCAGTCTGCAACATTGGGTCGAAATCAACTCCTTGCTCCGGAAGACTCACAAGGTTCGGGCAGACCAAAGAGCGTCTTTCACCCAGCTGATGGTCCTCTAGGCTCAGTTGATGTTTGTCTCTGTGTGCTTCCCGGGGAACAGACCGTAGAGCACAGAGTTCCGCGTCATGGAGCAGCAAGGTGTGCTGCCTGGGATGCAGACTGAGACAAACACCAACTGCGCTTGGAAGACCATCTACTCATGAAAGATGACAGCACTTCCCTGCACTTTTTTGAAAAAGTGGATTCCTTTATGGCTACTCAATGGAGTAGACTGTCCCTCAGTTTAAAAGTTTGTCTCAAAGACGGTGCCTCTGACTCACAGCCGTGGAATATCGCATGGTGCCATTCGGTGATGTGTAAACAAAATCAATTTTTGAGAGTGAGTTCTCTGGTGTCCTGGTCTCTATTTTACACTCAGCCACTACCAGGTTATCCGAATACTCCTTGCTACGTGAACATTTCTTCTTGAATTTGCGTGAATACCAAATACGATTTCATTCCTGCAGTAGTTCGTTAGTTTTGGATGGCCTGAGGTCACCAAAAGTTTGACGAGAATGCAGGTTCACATTTTCCACTGTGCTGATGAAGCCCCTGGTTCATACCTGCATTCTGCCAGTCTTCTGTACCATTCCCATGCGGGCACGGTCCAGGTACAAGGGCAAAGTTGAGTAGAACATTTGCATAGGACACTGGGCATGCTTTGAGATTGGCATTCTGGCTTGGTTGACAGGTGAGAAGGGAAATCTAGTCGTCAAATCCCTTCACCGTGCCCAGAGTCTCACCACCTCACACGTTACCCTCTAGTTGGCGGCCGGAGATTGGAGACTGTCATGAAAATGCTTCTTGCCGAGCTGGCCTGGGCAGGGATATGACTGCTTTTTTTGCCAAGCTTTATCCTATGGACGCAGGACTCGGTGTTCCAACAGGCTGTTCCCAGGGAACACAATTACCCAGACACAAACATCAACTGGCTGGACCATGACCAACTGGGTGAACCTGCTGCTCTTCCTGCAATTTGATGTCCACTGCCAAATGTTACAGACTGGCATATTCCAAGGTGCAGGAATGGCAGTGAAGATGGACAGCTTGGGGCAGGCAATTTGAAAACTCAATATGGAATGGCCAACATCCAGAAGTCACCAAAGGGGTGAAAATTGTGAAATCCCTCTGGCTGTCTCAGATGTAAATATCACATGTAGTTGTAACTATATCAAGAGATTTCAAGGAAGCCACGTGCTGAATGGAATGATATTGAACTGCATTGCAATTTCAGCAGTTTGAACTGTTTTGCAATGTACTTTCAGAAATGTTTGGATTAAAGTGCTATTTTTGCCAACACAGTGCCCATAGACTTGCTCATTTTAATGTGTGTGATTCATTACAGGCTGATTACTCAATCTTGAGGCCATTTGTGGCGGTCTGGGCCCACACTGACCTGCTCAGGACTTAATTTCACACAGGCCTGACCTCTACCAAGTAATCAGAAATAGCTTGGCCACTTGGACACCAGGAACACAGGACTCTGAAAGGATTCAAAAAAGATTTACAAGGATGTTGCCAGCTTTAGAGGGTTTGAGCTATACGGAGAAGCTGAATTGGCTGGGGCTATTTTCCCTGGAGCATTGGAGGCTGAGGGGTGACCTTATAGAGGTTTGTAGTATCATGAGGGGCCTGGATAGGGTGAATATCCAAGGTCTTTTCCCTGGGGTGGGGGAGTCCAAAGCTAGAGAGGCATAGGTTTAAGGTGAGAAGGGAAAGATTCAAAAGTGACCTGAGGGGCAACTTTGTCACACAGAGGGTAGTGCGTGTATGGAATGAGCTGCCAGAGGAAGTGGTGGAGGCTGGTACAATTACAACATTTAAAAGGCATCTGGATGGGGACACGAATAGGAAGGGTTCAAAGGGAAATGGACCAAATGCTGGCAAATAGGCCTGGATTAATTTAGGATATCTGGTTGGCATGGATGAATTGGACTGAAGGGTCTGTTTCTTTGCTGTATATCTCTACGACTCTATGGCTAAAGTGCAGCAGGAAGCAAGTCGATGTATAACCTGTCAATAGGTGACAATGAGATGTTCACTGATGAGGAAAGGAAGGATCATTGGTGTTGTTGGTACTACAAAGCAGTGGGACTATCTGAGACACAGGGATGACTTGCACTGTTAACAGACGCCAAGGTCAAAATACCAGCCCTAAAGTCAGCTGTCCACTGCCCCTCAATTCAAGGAGGGTATCTACTCAAGGTCACAGTTTTCAGCCAAGGACTTTTATGTAACCGAAGTGGATAGTTGCTAAAACCTGGGCTGCCCTGGATAATGGATGACCAGGCAGTCGGACCCACCGCGGAACCACCACTCCAGCACCTCACACCTTTTCCCCAAATTTACCCACACTGTAATCAGAACCTTTGCCTCTAATAACGCTGGGTCTGTGTGCTCAAAGAAACTGCTTTTCCATCGCTTGCTCTCCTTAGAAACAGTGGCCAGCCCTAGATGAAATGGGCTTCCATTAGTTTGGGGTTAATGACAGTGTCCTGGTCCATTCCCCTACTCTAACAACATTAAACTTGAATCTCCGCAGTCATAATGACTCACTGAAACTCAGCTCCAGCAGCTTTCCCCGAAAGTTATACACTTCAGTTGACTTCAGGTTAAGATGCAGTTGCAGCATTCATGTTTGGATAGCACTGCCTGAGTTTCCCTGAAACAGGCAATTCGACCCCATCTATTGGGTCTGTATGTCAGACAGACTTCTTCCTAATCGACTTCACTGATCAATATGCCATCCAGTTTCTTCCTATCTTTTCTTTAAGAGCACACATGCTTCTTGTTTCAACTATGTCACTTAGACCAACTCCCATAAAAAGATGATCCTACCAAAATTCTTATTGGGTTTTTTAGTGATCATTTAATATTTGTGTCCTTTCGTCCCATATACTCATTTAAGGGTAAACATCTTAGTTTTGTTGAATCCCGTCACAACTTTAAAGATGTCGATCAGGCCGTCCCTTTCTTGGTTAGTTCAGTTGGCTGGATGGCTGGTTTGCAATGCTGACACCAACAGCGTGGGCACGGTTGCCACACTGGCGGAGGTCACAGTGAGGGAATCTCCTTCTCAACCTCTCCCCTCGCCCGAGGTGTGATGACCCTCAGGTTAGACCAACACCAATCATCATTCTCTCCAATGAGAGAGCAGCCCCATGTTCAGTAGGGCTATGGTGACTCTACCTCTCTTTTCTAGAGAATATAGCTCCAATCTATTCAGACTTTCCTGATTGCTGTGACCTCTGAGATCTGATATCAGCTATGGAAATCTAGTTTGCATCTTCTGCAGTGATCCATTGTTCCTCCTGCGGGGGTAATGGGATAATCTCATGTTATGCAATGGCGGGGTGAGTGGGGCGTTGGTTAAGCTGGTTGTGGGGACATTGAGTTCATGCTAATGCCCTCCAGTAATTAGAAGTACAGCACCATGCCTTGTGGACACAAGTTCGAATCATCAGCGCGCCAGTTTGCGGAATTCACAAATCCAATTAGTTAATAAATCAGGAATTGAGAGCTCGTCCCAGTCCGTGGCAACAGGCACTTATTTTAAAAAGAAAGTCCTGGTTCATCTTTATGTCCTTGTGGGAAGGGACTCTGCCATCTTTATCTGATCTGGCCTACACGTGACTCCAGACCCACAGAAACTGCCCTCTGAAACTACCTGGCAACTTATTCAGATGAGAACGATCAGGAATGAGCAAGAAATCCTGGCATTCTCAAGGCTGTTCACATTCCAAGCAAGCATGAAAAGGGAGCAGTACCACAGCAAAATAAATGTATAGGTGAGATCGGGCCTCTCCAGGAGAGCCAGTGTTTATTGCCCGTGTCTAGTTACCCTGGAAAAGGTGTTGGTGGAACTGCAGTCTATGTGGTATAGATACCCTGACAGTGCTGTTAGGTAGGGAGTCCCAGGATTTGATCCAGTAGGGATGCAGCAACAATGATATATTTCCAGGCTGGTGATACATATAGCCATGAAATAGGCTAATTTCTCTCTTTTTTAAGTATACTATTGTGGAAGGACTGCTATTCTGACCATTTTATTTCTTACTTTTCTAATTTATTCCTGTGATTTTGTATTTTTGAAGGTCTGTAATGCTGGCCTTTTTAATCCTTTAATTTTTTTCATTTTTCTTTCCCTAACAACTTGTACACAAGAACCTGCACCTAGCTGCCTTTGTACCTAAGATGGCTCCTTAAGTGGCGACTTGTAAACTTTTCGCTGCACTGGCATGAGTACACATGACAATATAGCTACTTTGATTCTATATATAGATGGGAGGTGGTGGTAATCCCATAGATCTGTTGCCACTGACCTTCTAGGTGATGGAGGTCAAGTATTTGGGAACAGGGACTGAATTGATGATCGTGTTGGATGACAGAGCTATCTTGGAGGGCCGAATGACCAACTCCTGTCCCTGTTTCCTATGTTTCTCCGTTGCCATTGGTGATTTGTTCCTGTGGCTGTTATATTTTTCAGTAACAGCCTGCCGACAGTGGGCAGAGTGGGTAGTTGTTAATTTGGTTAGTGATCCGGGGATGGAAGTTACCCACTCAATTCTGACCCAATGCCCCAGGTGTTGGTGGGCTTTCTTGTGTGACTTTAGGCTGTGAGGCCCTTCATGCTTGAACGCGCACCATCTACGCTCGGAAACAATGAATGGATGTTTGGATAACGGCATGGAAGAGTAATTGGTGACCTTGTAACTAAATCTAGACAAGGCACACGGCAAGAGAGGGACATGGAGAAACCAAGACAAGGCTGTTGGAGGGTCCATTTACTGCAAGAGGACCAGGGAGTGATTACAGACACTGGATCATTGCCTGCTAGCTCATTTTCCACCTGATCACTTCACCAGATTACCCTTCACTAGACTACCCTCCTCCAGCTCACCCTCCACCAGATCACACTCCAACTAGATTACCCTCCACCAGATTACCCTCCACGAAACTACCTTTCACTAGATTACCCCCCGCCAGTTCACCACCCACCAGATTGCCTTTCACTAGATTACCCTCCACCAGATCACTCCACGAGATTACCCTTCACTAGATTACCCTGTACCAGATGATCCTTTACCAGATCATCCTCCACCCGATTAGCCCCCATCAGAATCACCCTCCATCAGATTGCCCCTCACCAGATCACCCCTCCACCAGAGCTGCCCTCCACTAGGTTACCCCCCACCAATTATCCTTCACCAGAGCACTCTCCATCAGATCATCCTCCACCAGATTACCCGTCACCAGATCACACTCCACCAGATCTCCTTCTGCCACATTACCTTTCGCCAGATCACTGTCTGTCAGGTCATCTTACCACTTTCAGTGAGCATGCTCAGCAGTCGATTGGATTGGGGTCCTGGAGAATGAAGCACCTTGTCTCTCTGCCGAACCAGTCAGAGCTGGAGC
Organism: Ginglymostoma cirratum; assembly: GCA_024137785.1. Classification (NCBI taxonomy): domain Eukaryota; kingdom Metazoa; phylum Chordata; class Chondrichthyes; order Orectolobiformes; family Ginglymostomatidae; genus Ginglymostoma; species Ginglymostoma cirratum. The sequence continues at coordinate 6,853,834 of JAHRHZ010000086.1, read as the reverse complement.
TGACTGCAGTCTGAATCTATACAACAACATGTATTTCAGACACAGCTGCACTTACAGTTTTGACAAACAGTATCCAACATTGAGACACACCAGTCATACCATAACATGTGTTTGGTACGCTTGCCTTTATTGGTCAATGTATTGAGTATGGGAGGTGGGAGGTCATGTTGCGGCTGTACAGGACATTGGTTAGGCCAGTTTTGGAATATTGTGTTCAATTCTGGTCTCCCTGCTATAGGAAGGATGTTGTGAAACTTGAAATGGCTCAGAAAAAACTTACAAGGATGTTCAGAGATAGTAGGAACTGCCGATGCTGGAGTCTGAGATAACAAGGTGTGGAGCTGGATGAACACAGCAGGAAAGGCAGCATCAGAGGAGCAGGAAAGTTGACTTTTTGGGTCTGGACCCTTCTTCAGGAATGAGTTGGACCGAAGAGTCTGTTTCTGTACTGTACATCTTTATGACTCTATGAGAATCATTGCCTCTTCCTGCACTGTTTAATGGAGGATTCAAGACGGCATGCCAGGAGCAGCACCACACAGAATCAAAAATGAGGTGTCAACTTGGTGATGCTAACAAACAGGCTTACGTGCATGCTAGACAGCAAACGCAGTGAGTAATAAACAGAGCTAAGCAATCCTACATCCAACCGATCTCAGGTTCACAGCCCTGCCACATCCAATCATGAATGGTGTGGATGATCAACCAACTAACAAGAGGTGGGTTATTGCCAAATATTCTCTTCCTCAATGCCGGGCTAGCCAGCACACCAACACAATAGATAAATCTGAAGCATTTATATCCATCTTCAGGCAGAAATGCCAAGTGGATGATCCATTTCGGCCTCCTTCAGTGATCCCCAGTGTCACAGATACCAGTCCTTACAGTTAGAATCATTGCATATGACATCAAGAGACAGCTGAGGGCACTGGATGCTGCAAAGGCTACGGGTCCTGACAACATTCGACAATAGTACTGAAGACTTGTGCTCCAGAACTATCTGCACGCCTACCCAAGGTGTTCCAGCAACAGCCCCAGTGCACAAAAAGCAGGACAAATCCATTCCAATTAATTACTGGTCTATCAGTCTACTCTGGAACATCAGCAAAGTGATGGAAGGGATTATTGGCAATGGTATCTGTGGTACCTGCTTAAGAAAGACAAGCTCACTGATATTTAGAGATAGTAGGAACTGCAGATGCTGGAGAATCCGAGATAACAAGATGTGGAGCTGGATGAACACAGCAGGCCAAGCAGCATCATAGGAGCAG
>JAHRHZ010000086.1:6827879-6847563 GCA_024137785.1 Ginglymostoma cirratum | reverse complement strand
TATTAGAATCAATGAATAAAGTTAGAGAATGTGGAATCAGTGGGCAAATGACAGGCTGCTTTGCCAGTCAGCTTCAACACAGAAACTTGGAGGAAACACAGATATATGTATGTAGAAAACAGGAGCAGGAGTAGGCCATTCAGCCCTTTGGGCCTATCCTACATTCAATACAATCATGACTGATCACCCAACTTGGTCCCCTGTTCTTTTTTTCTGCCCAGGTCCTTTAATCCCTTTAGCCCCAAGAACTATATCCATCTCCTTCTTGAAGACATTCAATGCTTCGGCCTCAACTATTATCTGTGGCAAAGAATTCCACAGACTCACCACTCTCTGGGCGAAGACATTTCTCCTCATCTCAGTCCTCAATGGTTGATCCCGTTTCCTCAGAATCCTGGTTTCAGAATCCCCTGAGTCATCGGGATCATCCATTTATCCTGTGTGGTCTGGTCAGAATTTTGTAGGTTTCTCTGAGATGCCCCTTCAATCTTCCAAACTCCAGTGAATATAGTCCTAACTGATTCAGAGTGACAGAAAGTGGGGAGCAGTGTCTCACGGAATCATCTGGGCCCACCACTGCCCATAATGTGTTATAACAATCTGGAATTTGGAATCAATGGGGCTGTATTTTGTTGGGGTGGAGTTGGACCTTGCAGATACCAGTCACTGTCATGTCCTGGAAGATTTAATCAAGACCAGCTCACAGTGATAGATTCTCATCCCTAACACGATAAGGGTCGGAATTTGGCTTCTCATTGAGAGGAAGTCTCCTCTCAAAAGCGACTGGCTAGCTGGCAACTCTAGCCTTCCCAGCAGCAGCAGTAGATCTCAGTCAGAACTCTGTAAGGAAGATTGTGGCACCCACATTCATATAGGTCAGGAAGGGATTGGAACCATAAGGAGGGGACATGGATGCTTGGGGGTTTGGGTTTGGTGGCCAAGGGAGGTACAATGGGAGGTTGAAGGGGGTAACATCAAATGTGTGTAGCATTCCTCCCACCTCCTTCCTGCCTTTAACCAGTTGTGTTAAAGACAGTCTCTCACCACTGCCCACTGTTTAATGGCAACGGTGGACTGAGGGTCATTATTTGCCACTCAAGGACCTCATGGGCCTGAGAGTGGGTGGCCTACTGAGCAACTAGGAAGGGATGTCACTGGAAACAGGGCGACAACTCCATCCGTGAGGACATTGTGGGTCTACCTGCAGCACAAGGACTACAGCGGTTCAAGAAGGCAGCTCACCACCACCTTCTCAAGGGGCAATTAGGGACAGGCAATAAATGCTGGGCCCAGCCAGCGACACCAACATTCCACAAATTAATAAAACAAAAAGAGTCCACTTTCTGAATTTGTGGACCACACACCAGGTACGTAGGTAGGTAGGTGAGTGGGAATAGCCCGTACTTAGACCTGTAACAAATTATAGGAGGATATTAAAAAATTCACAGAGGGAGAGGCATTGACCTAGTGGTATTATTGCTGGACTGTTTACTCAGGGACACAGATAACGTTCTGGGGACCCAGATTCAAAATTGGCGACAGCACATGGTGGAATTTGATCTCAAAAACATAATCTGGAATTAAGAGTCTCATGATGACCATGAACCCATTGTCAATTGTCAGAAAAACTCATCTGGTTCACTAATGCCTTTTAGGGAAGGAAACTGCCATCCTTACCTGGTCTGGTTTACATGTGACTGCAGACCCACAGCAATGTGGTTGACTCTGAACTACCCTCTGGGCAATTAGGGATGGGCAGTAAATGCTGCCTGATCAGCAACACCCTCATCCCGTGAATGAATCAAGAAGAAAAGAACAGAGTCAATGAAGTTCAACACAGATAAATGTGAAGTAGTACATTTTGGTAGGAGGAATAGGAATGTCACTTATTAATTGGAACATGTAGATCTAGGTGGAGTAGAGGAATCAAAGGATCTTGAAGTGGAAATACAGAAACCTTGAAAAGTTGTGGCGCAAGTTAATAAATCCATAAAGAAGTGCAAAGCAACTGCTAGGCTTTATTTCCACAAAGGTGGAATTGAAAGCTAGGGTGATCATGCTTAAATCTGTGCTAAATCTTAGATCACAATGCACAGTCATTGTATTACAATGAAAAAGGATGAAGAGAGACTGGGCTGGATGCAGAGATTTACAGAGAAGAAATGAGAAATGCACAGCAGAAAAGGATTGACAGGACAGGGTCTATGTAGTCCTGCACAAGTAAGAAATGCCTTGGGCTTGTTTGTTGGATAGAGTCAAATTCCAACATTTGTTTGTTCCTTCATATATTACAGTACAGAATCAAACTGCTTTATGTATATATGTCAGGAGGGGAGTTCAGAGTCAACGACATTGGCTGTGGGTCTGGAGTCACATGTAGGACAGACCAGGTGTAGACAACAGTTTCTTTCCCTAAAGGACATTATGAACCAGATGGGTTTTTCCGACAATCAGCAATGGGTTCACAGTCTTCATTACACTCTTACTTCCAGATTTTTAAAATTGAATTCAAATTTCACAATCTGCCGTGGTGGGATTCCAACCCAGGTCCCCAGAATATTATCTGGGTCTCGGGATTAACAGTGATAATACCACTAGGCCATCGTCTTCCTCGCTCTCAGTTGAGAAAGATATTTTATGATTAAAGTATATTTTTGGAATAAAGACAGGGTCTGAGTTTTAGAGGAAAGGCTGAGGACTGCCTGAACTAATAGAGTTCCTTAAACTTCTGAAAGGTTTGATTGACTGGTTACAGATATCTGTTTCTTCTGTTGGAGAAAATTAGAGGCCCCATTGTAATATAGACAACGAGAAACTCAAGGAATTCAGAAGAAACTTCTTTACCCAGTGAGAGGTAAAGAGGAGAGGTTATTAAATACTGCTAAGGCAGAAATAGTTTGGATCTTGTTAGGCATTGGGCAGGAGGTGGGGCGTGGTGGTCAAAGGTTATACTTGATTATACTCAAAGGTTATACTCAAAGGGGATACTTGGGAATTTGGATCTAATTGAATCATGGAGCAGGCCTGAAGGCTCGTTCCTGCTCCCAATTCATACATTGGTATGTATAGTTTGTAATAGCTAGCTAAAATTGGTCGATTTAGGTGAGAGAAGTTGGGGGGGGGCTTGAGTGGAATATAAACAATGGCCTTGACTGGTTGAGCCAAGTGGGATTTATGGCTGTTATACCTATATACTCCTACACTGCCTTTTATCCAGTGTGTGCTGTACATACAAAGGAGGTGGTACTGAGAAACACAGTTGGTCGGTATCAAAAGCTATTGCCTCGAGTTATTTTAATCGCTGTTTCTTGAAAATGTTCCCGAGTTTATGAGGCATTTCCCCATCGCAGATACAAATGAATCATTCCCTTTTGTCCACTGTGTGCTGTCGGAGAGATCTGGGGAGCCACTTTACAAATGTTTGACCTTTGGCCTATGTGCAGTGGCACCAGCCGCTAATTTATGATGCTAACATTTGTGTTTACGAAGGGCGTGGGTGACCTAAATTAGCAAACATGGCCTGGGAGGCTTGTGTCTTTTGACAAACATGTTTCTTGGAGAGAGTAACCTCACTCTGAGTGCCTCAAGTTTTCATCAAAAGAAACCCAACATTTTTGACAAAAACCTTTAACTCTGGTTACCAACGTTTAACGGTGGTTAAAACAGGGGCCAGAGCTGCGCCCCCCACAACCCCACCCTTCCCATGATGCAACGGCCGCTCCTTGAGCAAAAGGATCAGATGGAAGTTTTATTTGTCTCTTACCAGCTGCCTGTTTGCTTCCATTTTAACCTGTCAGCTTTTCCCTGTGGGCAGCAATGCCGACTCTTCCCTGCTCCCTCCCCCGTTCTTTGCCCGTTTTTGAAAGGGGAAGTTTAGGGGGTTGATGGGTTGCTGATTGACTTACATTTCAGCATCAGCTTGGGTCAGGGCTACTGCAGGATGTGTTACAGTTTGTTTAAAGGCAATCAGAAGGCAAAGAGCCAGGAGAGACTACAGAAGGACAGAGCTGATAATGGAAGTTGACAACAGGTTTTTCTTCAGTTATTTGGAGGGGATGGGAAGAAGGACATGAGATTGTTTGTTGTGGGGGGGCTGTGAGGGTAGAAGATGGAAGGTTCAACGAACAACCACCGATTACAGAATAAAACAGAAAATGAATGTTACATCTCTGTCTGATCTCTGCACTGAGTCACTGGGTTTCAATATTGTACATTTTCAACCACTTGTCTGCTGTTGTCTAACCAAAAGCTTGCAGCAAATGCCAAAGAGAAGGCTTCCATTTGTACAGCACATTCCTCAGCCTCTGAAAGGGTTTTACAGAAGGACAAACCACATACTGGTCTGACCTACATAGTGTGGAGAATAGGACATTCGGCCCATTGAGTCCATGCCAACCCAACCCATTCCTGTAACCCTGCACTTCCCATGGCCAATCCATCCTAACCTGCACACCTTTGGACTGTGGGAAGAAACCCACGCAGACACAGCGAGAACGTGAAAACTCCACATTGACAGTCACCTGAGGGTGGGATCAAACCCAGGCCCCTGGCACTGTGAGGCAGCAGTGCTAACCACTGAGCCACCGTGCTGCTGAGTTTCTTACCCTCCACACTCCAGTAACCTCAATGACCCAAAACACAAGGGCCTTATATCCTGTCCTGGCATCGAACCTCACTCACCAAACTCCCTTGACCTTCCTGATCTACATTGGCTCCATTTCTACGATTGCAATGACTGCCTCCAGAGCAGATGTGTCTCTGTAGTCGTCCGTCACCTAACAGATTTCTGACTGGGATTGTTCTGGAAGCAGCTCCTGCCAGTGAGCTTCCCCAGGAAGCCAGCAGTGTTTTCCACTCCTACTGCTGCCTACTCGAACGCGTTCCAAAATTAGGAGCTGGTTTTGCACAGGAAGTGAAAAAATAGCCATGGTATAAAAAGCTGGGAGCAGAGAGAAGCTGCGGTCAGAGTCTGTGTGTGAGGTTGACCACATTGCTGCCTGGGGACTGAGTGAAAGTCATAAATCCCTTTCCTAGCATTGATATCATCCTCTGTTTACTAAATTCCCCAGCCTCTGACTATCCTCCATGGGTGACCTAGGTGACAACACCAATAAAGACCCTCCAGACAGGGCTTTCATCTGATTATTGGGTACGTTGTGTCAAGAGCTCCACACTTCCAAACCCCCAGCCCAAATGTGTCAGATCAATAGCTTCACCATATTCAGATAGCCCAGTGGAAACATCAGACAGTAGACAACACCAATGTGCCTATGAAAGCTCTCTCAAAGACATTCTATTATCCCAACTCCCTGCAAACTTTTTTCTCCCATTTCACAGTGACTAACTTGCAACACCATTTCGTGCTGTTATACCTACAGTAAAGCCACAGATAATGGGAAATTAATCTGCAGACATTGTACATATCTCTTATTGAGATAGAGACAAGAAAAAAGGTGCAGATGCTGGAATGCAAGGGAGACAAACAGGAGGCTAAGTGAACACAGCAGGCCAGACAGCATCTGGAGGAAAGGAGGGGTCAACGTTTCAGGTATTACCCTTCTTCAGGGCTGGATGTGAGGGTAGGGGGAGCTGCAGATAAAGAGGGGATGGGGGGGCGATGGTAGCGGAATGGTGGTGACAGGTGGACACCAGTAGTAGGTGTGACCTGATTGGTCGATGGGAGGTATGAATCCAGTTGGTAGCTGGAAGGAAGAGTCAGTAGGTGGAATGGAAGGGAGGAAGTGGGGCTGGAAAGGGACCCAGGGAATGGGTGGGAAGGTTATTTGAAATTATAGAACTCAATGTCGAGCCGTCCAGGCTGTAGGGTGTCCCCCAGGTGGAAGATACGGTGTTGTTCTTCAAATTTGGAATGCAAATCTAATTGGCTCAGACATTGCCACAAAGAAAGCAACAGGGAACCACAAACTTCAGGGTAACTCAACAAAGGGCACATTATTTAAATATGTTCTTTTTCTTTGCAGAAGAATACATGTTGTACTTAATTAGTGTAAATTGATGTTTGTTTCTCGTCTGAAGTCTACTGTTGTAGGTAGCAGCCATTCAATGGAGTCATAGAGCTGTACAACACGGAAACAGCCCCTTCAGTCCAACTCACCCAATCAGATATCCTAGATAAATCTAGTCCCATTTGCCAGCATTGGCCCATATCCCTCCAAACCCTTCCTATTCATATACCCATCCTAATGCCTTTTAAATGTTGTATTTGTTCTAGCCTCCAGCACTTCCTCTGGTAGCTCATTCCATACACGCACCACCCTCTGTGTGAAAACGTTGCCCCTTAGGTCCCTTTTAAATCATTCCCCGCTCCCCTTAAACTTATGCCCCTCTAGTTATGGACTCCCCTACTCTGGGAAAAGACCTTGCCTATTCTTCCTCTACATGGCCCTCATGATTTTATAAACCGCTATGAGTTCACCCCTCAGGCTCTGACACTCCAGGGAAAATAGCCCCAGCCTATTCAGCCTCTCCCTGTAGCTCATACCCTCCAACCCCAGCAACATCCATGTAAATTTTTTTTCTGAACCCTTTCAAGTTTAACAACATCTTTCCTATGGCAGGGAGACCAGAATTGAACGCAATGTCCCAAAAATAGTCTAACCAACGTCCCGCACAGCTGCAACATGACTTCCCATCTCCCATACTCAATGCACTGACCAATAAATTTTCTTCCTCCTGCCTCCACAGCCAGTATTGACAGTAAACTCTGTTTAATGACCACACTATCAATATTGGGGGTTTGGGAGTCCCACACTAACAAGCACCATTCTTGCTGTCACATCTACTGGAGGGAAAATTGCTAAACGCTCAGTTTGATGATAGTTGATTGAACATCATCTAGGATCAAGAGCACAGATAAAAGGGTGTGTGCTGACCGCTGTTGCTCACACAAAGCACCTCACATAGCAGCTTAGCCGAATCTTTAAGTTCTTCTCTCACCGAAAATGTCACCAGGAGCAGTTATGACTCCCCGGATTTTGTATATGGTTACAATAGCCAACAAGCCAGTGGGAACACCATTTAGCAGGTTCCATCCTGCCCTTGGCTAACATCCTTTCCCTACAATGATATATTGCACAACAGTGGTTTCTAAGCTACAAGACTTGGCTATACAAGGACAGAAAGTAAAAGAGACTTAAAAAAAGGAAGCGAGTGAGCAATAGGAAAAGTAAATGAAAAGATGAAAAGGGGAACATAGAACATAGAAGATAGAACAGTACGGCACAGTTCAGGCCATTCGGCCCACAATGTTGTGCTGACCTATTATCCTACTAAGATCTATCTACCCTGCATACCCTACATTTTATTACCCTCCATGTGCCTATCCAAGAGTCGCTTTAAATTCTCTAAAGTATCTGACTCCACTACCACCGCCGGCAGCTCATTCCACACGCCCAGCACTCTCTGTGTGAAGAACCTACCTCTGACATCTTCCATACCTTCCTCCAATCACCTTAAAATTATGCCCCCTCATTTCCGTCCTGGGAAAAATTCTCTGACTATCCACTCTATCTATGCCTCTCATCATCTTGTAAACCTCTATCAAGTCACCTCTCATCCTTCTTCGCTCCAATGAAAAAAAGCCCTAGCACCCTCAGCCTTTCCTCATAAGTCTTGCCCTCCAGTACGGGCAGCATCCTGGTAAATCTCCTCTGCAACCTCTCTAAAATTTCCACATCTTTCCTATAATGAGGTGACAAGAACTGAACACAAAATTCCAAGTGTGGTCTAACCAGAGTTTTATAGAGCTGCAGCATAACTTCGCGCCCCTTAATCTCAATTCCCCTGCCAATGAAAGCCAAAGGGAAGGCAAAGGCTTTGAAATAAGGGATTCCATAAAATGGGCCCTCATCGCCAATGGATGGCAGATATTGGGAAATTAATCCATCATCAATAAGGTCTCGCAACGGGATGGAATATGAACTATTGATCTTGCATCAGCCACTTTAATATCAGGGACTGAAATGATTTGAATAAGAGACTAAAAGCACTGAGGTAAAGTGGTCCCAGGCATCACCCTGACCCACGCAAGTTGGCCAGGATTTGTGAAACCAGTGTGGATTGGACTAGAGACACCCTCAACTGAAATTATCATTTTATCCCAAAGGCATTGATACCAGTCATCACTGAGCGATATAAAGAAACCTTATTTGTGAGAAACAGAGAAAATTAAAAAGAGAAGTGTTAACTCCCCCCTGCTCATCTGGTCACTACAAGAGACAAAATCATGTGTGGATCTACCAATTTTTCTTCATTTGTTCATGGGAAGTGGGCATCATTGGTTGGGCCAGTATTTATTATCCTTCCCTAATTGGCCAGATTAAGGCCAATTAAGAGACAACTACATTGCTGTGGGTTTGGAGTCACATATCGGCCAGACCAAGTGAGGATGGCAGATTTCTTTCCCTAAAGGACATGAGAGAACCAGAGATGGGTTTTTACAACAAAATCAATAATGGTTACTTGGTCATCATTAGGCTTGCTCCTTTTTTTAAAATTATTTTCGGATTATTTTTAATCGAATTCAAATTTCTGTATGTTCCTAGAACATCAGCCTGGGCCTCCGGATTACTCACTGCTGACTGTACCATATGCCACTGCTTCCCAAATGGGGAAGTGCTCCTACATGACAGTTTCAATGTATGAGTCGATATTTTATTCTTAATCTTTATCAAGAAGGTCTGATGCAGTGGAGAGTTAGAAAATTGAGCTTCACTTTCTAAGACATGGGTTTGGGGAACCTTTTCAACATGGAACGTATGCTATTCTGCTCTGGTAGAGATTGGAGCTTCCATCTGTTGTAAAAAAAAAAGGTAGGGTCAGAGAGTCATACAGCACAGAAATGAGCCCTTTGTCTCAACTTGTCCATGTGAACTAGGTTTCCTAATCTGAACTTGTCTCATTTGCCTGCATTTGGCCCATAGCCCACTAAACCTTTCAAATTCATGTACCTGTCCAAATGTGTTTTAAATGTTGTAATTGTACCAGCCTCCACCGCTTTTTCACACACACGCACCACCCTCTGTGTGAAAAAGCTAACCGTCAGATCTCGTTTAAATTTTTGCCCTCTCACCTTAAACCTATGCCCTTCTAGTTTTGGACTCCCCTATCCTGAGGAAAAAGACCCTAGCTATTCACCCTATTCATACCCCTCATGATTTTATAAACCTCTATAAGGTCATCCCTCAGCCTCTGATGCACCAGTGAAAATAGCCCCAGCCTGTCCAGCCTGCCCTTACACATCAAGCCTTCCAGTCGTGGTGCCATCGTTGTGAATCATTTTTTTTTACAGCCTTTTCATTGTAATAACATCCTTCCTCTAGCAGACCAGCCAGAATTGTGAGCAGTAGTCTTGTTCTCAAGATTCCGTACCCAGGTACCTGTACCTAAGATGACGCCTTGTGTGGTGACATTATACATTTTTCACTGTACTCCTGTACTTGATTAGTGGCAAAAAAAATCAAATCAAATGTGGCCTCATCAATGTCTTGTGCAGCTGTAACATGACGCCCCAACTCCTGTACCCAATGCTCTGACCGATGAAGGCAAGCGTGCCAAATGCCTCCTTCACCACCCTGTCTACCTGTGATGCCACTTTCAAGAAACTATGTGCCTACGCCCCCAGGTCCCTCTGTTTGACAGCATTATCCAGGGCCCTCGCATTAAGTGTGTAAGCCCTTCCCTGACTGGTCACCCCTAGGGGTATAACAATCTCCCTGCATACAGCAATTTGGGAAGCTATAGAAAGTGATGCAGCAGGCAATGACAACTCAGGGTGAGCTCCATTTCAGCATATCATATCAGTCAGTGTGCAAACCAGAAAGGGGGGGAGCAGGGGTATACACTGTGTAATCTCAAACAACAATGCATCAGTAAAGAGCAGGCTCGGACAGATAACAAGAAAGCTTGGATTTGAAGCATTTCTCAGCTTGCAAAGCCACGGCTAAGTAGTCTGTTTCGAACTTCTCGAAGATACACAGGAAACCTCTTTCACGAAATGCAATGACAATTTTCTGGGGTTAGATAAACCAGAATGCGTTATCTCTTCAAAAGGTTTATTACAGAATGTTCACTCCAGCCAGCTGCGCCATCTTTCCATCTCTGCGGCTGTGTTTGGCGTATAATTCGACACTCACCCAAGTGATCCTTCATTATGTTGGCAAGACATCTAACCACAAACAAACATTGCAACTCTCTTGCTGTGCTGTCCCTACCAGACCCTGACCCACACACTCCAGTCCAAAAATTTAGCATCAATTGCACAGCATGCCTTCTGTTACAAGTATTGCTGTTGGAATGGAGGGGACTCCTCACTTCTGACGGCACACTTCAGCAAACAACATTATATGGCTGTGTTATCCACAGGAAAATCACCCCACAGCACATCACAAGGTGTGATCAGACAAGTGTGAGTCAAAAATGGTGCACCTGTAAGAATGAGTGACCTAACTGATGGATTTTCAAGTGGATATTTTGGGGCGAAATGTAAGGGTAGAGGGGATTAGGAGTTAATTGCAGTGCCTACAGAGTATAGCCATCAAACAGAGGCTAAAGGTGAAGAGAGTAGGGGATAATATGAGAGAACAGGAATGCTCATAGGCTTCCACTGACATACGTAGGCCGCCATCTTCATTAGCTTGACAGAAGTATACTGCAAACAAAATCAGTGAGGGAAGCCCTCCCGGTGAGGGGATCACAACATTCCAACCCTTAACACAATCAGACAGAATTCGTGGGCCTCATATTTTGAATAGGCCCAGAAAATATGGCTCCTGGCAACATGCTGGTGTCAGACCTCATTGTTGGTGTCAGCCATTTTGGAAAAGGCACTTTTTGGGCCACCCGCCTGAGTGAGATGGATGACCAATTGGATTCATTTGTTGGGGCAGATTAAACGGAGCTGGTCTAGATTTACCAGCACCCAGTAGCAGGCCGGAGATGGGGGTGCTGGGGTTGGGGGAGCAACTCTGTATATCCATCAGGTCCACCATATTTAGGGGCGGAAATTCGGGCTTGTCTATTTCTGGACATGGGGGTGGAGAGGAGGCAAAGTTTGAATGGTATGGCCCAATACAACACTTGCATCTGACTACTCAAAAATGAGGAGTCCAGCAGTGGTGGTTTTCATGTGGAATGAATGTACTGAGGAAGTTGGTGGTGAGCTGCCATCTTGAACCGATGCAATCCATCCGGGTACAGACACAACCATTTTAGAGAGAGAATTCCAGGATTTGGACTTCGTGGCAGTTTGCAAAATAGCACAGAGAAACCTTCTAAATTTCCATTACTCCTGGTTATGCGTGTGTTTGGGTTACGGCCACAGATTTTAAAACCAATTCAACGCACCGTGTCCTTTCACAGCGGGTAACCCTGCCAGACAGAGTCAATAACAAGGCGGTCACCATTTTGAAATGAAAGGCAGCAGGTTAGAGGGGGCGGAAATTGGAGGAAAATCAGTCCAGCAGTGGTGGTTTTCATGTGGAATGATTGTCCTGAGGAAGTTGGTGGATGTGGACAGTTGCAATGTTTAAAAGACACTTGGATAAACACACGAATAGGAAAGGTTTGGAGGGATATGGGCCAGGAGCAGGCAGGTGGGACTGGTTTAGTCGGCATGAACTAGTTGAACTGAAGGGTCTGCTTCTGTGCTGTATGACTGTGCTGATTGAATACCACGTCAGTGCTAGCACTGCACTTCCCAAAGGCTGGGAATCTGGAATGCATGGGCTGGGAGAGTAGTGGGAAACCTCATAACCTTTCAAAAATACTTGGATGAACGTTTGAAATGTCATAGCTTTCTAGGCTATGAGCCTATTGTGGGAAAGTGGGAGCAGCGCAGGGTATATCACAGAATCCCTACAGTGTGGAAGCAGGCCATTTGGTCCATCAAGTCCACCCTGACCCTCAGAAGAACATCCCACTCAATCACTGTAACCCTGACTAATCCACTTAACTTACACATCCCTGGAGACTAGAGGCAATTTCCCATGGCCACTCCACCCTAACCTGCACGTTTTTGGACTGTGGGAGGAAACCGGAGCACGCAGAGGAAACCCACAGACACAGGGAGAATGTGCAAGCCTGGCTCCATGGTGCTGTGAGGTAGCAGTGTTAACCTCTGCACCAGCCTAGGTAGAAGTATGTGTATGCCAGTACAAACTCGATGGGCCTAAAGGCCTTTTCTGTACGGAATAGCTCTACGACCATTCACCTGCATTGACCCCGGCTGCAGCAGCAGTCATGAGCTTACATTAGACAGACAGCATCCAGGATGCTCGTGTAACTGTGTCAGGAAGACTGAGGGGCTAAGGAAGGGATCACTCAGTCAGGGCGTGTGCTCTCAAGCATGATCCGGTGATTGTCTGTGTGTGTGTGTGTGTGAGCGTGTGTGTGTGCGTGTGTGTGAGCATGTGTGTGAGCATGTGTGAGCGTGTGTGTGAGCATGTGTGTGTGAGAGAGAGTGTGTGTGTGAGCATGTGTGTGTGAGAGAGCGTGTGTGTGTGTGTGTGTGTGTGTGTGTGTGTCAATTTGTCACATTGCTTTGTCTGACGTCCTAAAACAAAATTTCTCTGCCTAAATACTGGGAAGACTCAGACCATTGTTTCGGGGTCTTTGTGACCAGCCCCATTCCCTGGGGTTATTCTGTCTGCCCCCTGGCAGCTCTCTGCAGTGGAGTGAAAGCGTTTGCAGCCTTAGTGTTATGTCTGACCCTGAACTGAGCTTCTGGCCACACAGCTACTCCATCACCAAGACTTAAGATTTCTACCCGTGTAATTTGCCCGACTCAGCCCATCTACAGCTCAAGCTCTCCTTCATGTCTTTATCACTGACTACTCCCAATTATCTCCCTCACGGCCTCCCATCTTCTACCCTGTCCAATTGTAATCACATCCAAAATGCTGTTGCCTATGTCCTAACTCCCTAAAGGTTTTGTTCAACCATTAGCTCTGTGCTTGCTTCCCTACACTGGCTCTCAGTCATAGAGTCATAGAGCCGTACAGCATGGAAACAGACCCTTTGGTCCAACTCGTCCATACTGACCAGATATCCTAAATTAATCTAATCCCCATTTGCCAGCATTCGGCCCATATCCCTGCAAACCCTTCTTACTCATATACCCATCCAGATGCCTTTTAAATGTTGTAATTGTACCAGCCTCCACCACTTCCTCTGGCAGTTCATTCCATACACACACCACCCTCTGTGTGAAGAAGCTACCCCTTAGGTCCCTTTTAAATCTTTTCCCTCTCACCTTAAACCTATGCCCTCTAGTTTTGGACTCCCCGTACCCCGTGGAAATGACCTTGGCTATTCACCCTATTGATGTCTATCATGATTCTATAAAACTCTAAGGTCACCCCTCAAACCTGTGATGCTCCGGGGGGGGAGGTGGGGAATAGCCCCAGCCCATTCAGCGTCTCCCTACATCTGCCATTTTAGATAAAAAGGTACCGAGGTACAAAGGGCAGCATGGTGGCTCACAGTGCCAGGGATCTGGGTTCGATTCCACCCTCGGGTGACTGTCTGTGTGGAGTTTGCACGTTCTCCCCGTGTCAGCATGGGTTTCCTCCCACAGTCCAAAGATGTGCAGGCTAGGTGGATTGGCCATGCTAAATTGCCCATAGTGTCCAGGGATGTGTAGATTAGGGGGATGGATCTGGGTGGGATGCTCTGAGGGTCGTTGTGGCCAAAGGGCCTGTTTCCACACTGTAGGGATTCTATGATCTATGAAAACCTTAAGAATAAGTTAGGAAATTTAAAAAAAACTGAGAAGGCAGTTGTGTTACCCACTATATCACAAGACCTCTGCACACTAAGTGCAACTGGATTAAATTGTGGAATGGAACCTCACAATCCCAGAAATACACTCGCTCCATACAGTAAACGGGTATCAAATTCTCAGTGTTTCTCTAAAAGCAGTACCTATGACTGAGCCAGATAGATTTGATTTGGTTTATTACTGTCATGTGTACCAACATACAGTGAAAAGTATTGTTTTGCGTACTATCCAGACAAATCATACCTTACATAGGTACGTCAGGGTAACAGAACAGAATGCAGAATATGCCGTCACAGCTACAGAGAAGGTGCAGAGAAAGATCAGCTCTAATACCTGAGGGGTCTGTTTGTAGGTCTGATAACAGCAGGGAAGAAGTTGTTCTTGAATCTGTTGGTATGTGTTTTCAAATTTTTGTATCCTTGATGGAGGAGGGTGGAAGAGATGTAATCGGAGTGGGAGGGGTCTTTGATTACGTTGCTTGCTTTCCCAGGCAGCGGAAAATATAGATGGAGTCAATGGATGGAAGGCTGGTTTTTGTGTCGAACTGGGCTGTGCTCACAACTCTCTGTAAATTCCTGCAGTCTTGAACAGAGCAGTTGCCATACCAAGCTGTGATGCATGCGGATAGGGTGCTTTCAATGGTGCATCTGTAAAATCTAGTAAGAATCATTGTGGACATTCCAAATTTCCTCAGCCTTCTGAGGAAGTAGAGACGTTGGTGTGCTTTCTTAACAGTAGCAACGATGTGGACGAACCAGGACAGACTGTTGGTGATATTTACCCCTAGGAACTCAAAACTCTTGACCACCTTCCCCTCAGCACCTCAGATAGACTCCTGACACCGGGCCGATTTTGAAACTGTGATCATTGAGAGGGTTCTAAGGGTCCTCAAGCTACAGTAGCCTGACCATATCGATGTTCTTTGGAAGGGGCAAGTTAGTAGGGGCATTTAGAATTAAAAAGGGTTTCAAGAGATGAGGAAACATCTTTTCCACTGACAGGAGTGGTCAGTAACCAGAAGGTGCGAATTGTAGGCAACTGGCAAAAGTCTGTTGGCAAACAAGAGGGAAGATAAGGACAATTTAAGAAAAACTACAAGTTGAATGCAGTGGTGAAGAGGAATTGGTTACATGTGTGGCTATCTACCAAGCAGGACAAGGGCAGCAAATACATGGGACCACTCTGGGCATCCCCCCTACTAGTGCCCTCCAAGCCCCTTACCATCCTGACTTCTCTTTTCTTCATTCTTCCATGGGATGTGGGCATCACTGGTGAGGCCCATTCCTAACTGCCCAGTTAAGACGCAACTACATTGCTTTAAGCCTGAAGTCACATGTAGGCCAGACTGAGTAGAGACTGCAGATTTCCTTCTCGAGGGACATTAGTGACCCAGATGCATTTTTACAACAATTGCCAATGGTTACATGATCAGCGTTAGATAATTCTTCTAAAAAAAACTTCTAGATTGTCATCAAACGCAAATTCCACCATTAGTAACAGCAGAAATTATACCCATATCCCCAGAACATTGGTCTGGCGCTGTGGATTATTAGTGGAGTGACATTATCGTTACACCAAGGCCTCCTATTTGGAAAGATACCACTTTTAGCTCAATGTGGCCTGGTCAAAATTCTGGCACTCACTCCCGAACTGCACAGTCTATCTATCTACACTGCATGGACTGCAATGGTTCAACAAGGCAACTAAAAAACATCTTCTCCAGGGCAATTAGAGAACTGGCAAGGGCCCTCTTGTGGCACGGTGGTACTGTCCCTGCCCTAGACTAGGTTCAAGTCCCACCTTCTCCAGATGCGTGTAATAAAATTTCCGATTAGGAAAAATAGGTAAGAGACTGTCGAGTTGGTGCAGGGGTGTGATTCTCACATTGAGCCTTATAGCACACTGGGATGTGAGAGGTTCAATCCCCTGAAGAGTCTTGAGTGATCGCCTTGCATTTGGGGTATCAGACTTAGCTCAATCATTATTACCTCTGACATACAATGGTCCCAGCTCCCTAAACCCAGGGCTGACTCTTTAGTGAGATAAAATAACCTGCAGATGCTGGATTCCAAGGCAGACAAACAGGAGGCTGGAAGAACACAGCAGGCCAGGCAGCATCTGGAGGAAAGGAGCAGTCAACGTTTCAGGGTATTACGCTTCTGCAGGACCACTTTCAAACAGCCAGCACAAGCCCTATGGGCTGAATGGTCACAGTTTAGCATGTTTCCAGGCGGCAAAATGTTACTTTAAAATGCAACCACCTTGTAAACCGTTAAAGTAAATCCAGCTGGAGGATTCCTGAAGAAGGATAGTGCCCTGGAATGTTGACTGCTTTTAACCAGATGCTGTCTGGCTTGCTGTGTTCTTCCAGCTAACGCTTCAGTGCTATACTGAGGGAGCACTGCACTGCCCAGAGATACTGCCTTACAGGGGTGTAATGGTCATGTCAGCACACTAATATGCATGAGCCTAATGTTCTGTGCGAATGGGTTTGAACCCTGCCATAAGAGGTGGTGGGATCTAATAACCATTTACAGACCTGGGCCCCCATCAGTGGCAATCACGTCCCATGAATGAAGCAGAGGGAGCTGGGGAGGAACGTACAGAATGCAGGGCTATGGGGAAGTAGCATTTCAAACGGCCAGTATCAGCCCTACGGGCCGAACGGTCGCGCTTTAGCGTGTTGCCAGGCGGCCAAATGTGGCTTGAAAACGCAAGCACCTTGCAAACCATTAAAATAAAGCCAGCTGGAGGATTCTGCTCACTGTAAAGAGCTGGCAGCTTTAGAAAGTTGATGCAACTTTCCAAAAAAAAAGTGGTCAGGCCAGGCACCGCCCTGCGCGTCAGTAATATTAAACATGCATTTAAATCAGGTGGATGAATATTAGTCGGAGGGATAAGTGCAGCTCTTCCTCCTTTTACACACGGGATGGGGCTGGGGGAAAAAACAGAGTGAAGGAGTTTAATTTTGCACAGGGGCTGCAACAGTGCAGTTCCACACACACACACACACACACACAGACACATACAGAGACAGATACAGAGACTGAGCCTCCCTACTTACTCCTGGTCACTGGGAAGGTGAACCAGGACTGAACAGCTCAGGATTTCAGCAATGGCTCTAGCAGATGCTGTCCTCCCTTCGATTAGCTCGTTCTCCGCTTGCAGCAACTTCCAGGAGAAACAAAACGCCATCCTCAAGGTAAAGCAAGTTCACTTCGCTTCTCCCCTGTTTGTGGGTTAGAGATTGCACAACTATTAAGTGTCTGGTCGAGAGGTGTGGGAGGGGGAAAATGAGTTTTTCAGCCGGTTATTCCCGCAGTGTTGCAAGCTGCTTTTCTTCTGTGCATGTCAGATTGGAGATTTTAGTGCCAATTGTGATTTTTATTTTGTTTTTAATCAGTGTGCATCAAGGTGTCACTATTTGGGGAATGGGAGGGTCTGAGGAATCTTGACACACCTTTTGGAAGTTCTGGTTGGGTGTGGGATTTGAGTTCTTTGAGAACCGAAGGGGCTGGGAGTGTGTGTCAGTATTCAGCTGGGTTTGGAGAGTCCGGGTGGGGAGAGAGGAGTGGGGTAAAAAGGGACCCCTCCCCCCCCAATACCTCGACTGAGAAACCACCCCACAGTCAGAGTCAGGAGAGCTGGTGGGCAGGCAGATACCTGCTGAAAGGCAGGAGGAGAGGTCTGTGTGTGTTTTGCATCAGTAGGCTTTTTAGGCTGATTTCAGTTTTGGATTTCACTGGGATTGTGTGGGAGAGAGGTTATTACTTGTCCAAAAGGCACAGCTTCCTCGTTTTGTGAGCAAGTGCAGTTGACACACTGTGCACAGCAAGATCCCACAAACACAAGGGGCCCCTTTGACCTGTTTTACTCTTGGGGTGGCATAGTCTGAGGGAGCCTGGACACGGGCTGGGTGTGGGTGTTACTGAGCACAGCTGTCTTGTGATGGTAGGATTTGGGGTAACCATTCCAGCTTCCATTCTGGGTCTGAGGAAGGAACTGGAAACCAGAGAGAGAGACAGTGTGCCTGTGTCTGTGTGTGTCTCTGTATCTGTGTGTGTGTCCCTGTCTGCAGTGTCTCTGTGTGTGAGAGACTGTGACTGTGTGTTAGACTGTATGCGTGTGTGAGAGACTGTGTGTCTATCTGTGACTGTGTGTATGAGACTATGTGACTGTGTGTGTGTGTGTGTGAGAGAGAGAGAGACTGTGTGTCTATCTGTGACTGTGTGTGTTTGTGTGAGTGTGTGTGTGCGTATCTGTGTGTGATCGCCGAGTAGGTGAGAATAGCACTGTGTGAGCTATCCTTCTGTTTGTGGGTGAGCGCCCCACACATTGTGATTCACCCAGGGACTCCTAAGAATGGGGCAGCTGTAAGCAGCTGCAACAACGGCCTTAGATTTATTGAATAGCCGCCGTGGGACATTCAGTGGTCATGTCACTCCCATCGCCCCCAAGACCACAAGAACCTGGTTTAAAATCTCATCTTGAGAGGGCTCAACCCTGACAGTGCAGCACTCCTTGGGTACTGCAATGCACACTGTCCTGTCTGAGAATCACTGAGTGTGGCCATTCTTGTGTCCTGGATGTTGGTTTCCCTGGAATCTCAAGGCTCCTGACAAGCAGGGCTCACAGTAATCCCACAGGAAAGCATTCTAGAAATCTCCAGATAGCCACCAGGAGGAATATGAAGATAACAGCCCCGACCATTTGTCATCCAATATAAAAGCTGGGAAGTGGGACTGGTGTGGGTTTAGCGTTGCTTTGGCTGTACAGACATGATGGGCTGAAGGGCCTCTTCTGTATGATTCCATGAGCGCTTCCATGCGTGCACCATCCTTCATCACTTTTGGGTTTTGCTTCATGGACAATTGAAGTGTGGTCACTTTTTGCGAGATAGGAAGAGTGGTGGCCATTTTGAATGTAGGAAGCTCTAATGGCCAGTAATTAAGGTTCGATGATGTTGGTTGGAGGATAAATATGGGCCTGGATACAAGGCAGAACGTTTTGAAATAGTGCCGTAGGATATTTTACATTCACCTCAGAGGGCAGAGAGGGCCTCCTTTCCTGTGAGAGGTGTCGCCTCTGACAGTGCGGCACTCCCTCAGCAGCTGCACCCCGAGTGCTAGCCGGATTATCTTCTCTGGAAGGGTTACGGAACATTCAAGAATCTTGCTGCTGAACCAGTGATGTACAACAACAACAACCTGGATGTGTGTAGCGCCTTTTGTGCAGTAAAGCAGCCCAAGGCACTTTGCTGGACCGGCATCAGAAAGGAAAATTAGTATCTAAAATTAACTCAAGAAGGGATTTGACCTGGAAAGATGTTCAAGTGTTGTGTAAAGTAGGTGTGCATTTCATGCAAAATTTCTGCGCTATGAAAAGTTCCTCCTCAGCGGGAGGTGAGATTCAAAGGGGGTATCAAATATTGCAGAGGGCACTCTCCATGGTCCTACCCAACCTGGTGCCACTCCAGCACCCAAAGGAAAGGCAAAAATAAAGCCTTCTGCAGGATTCAAAAACATTTCTGGAAAGATCTGTCCTTACCATAGACATAGAGTGGGAACTGAACTTGTTTAAGTTCACTTAATCATCTCCACACAGCTCAAGGTAGATATTTTCAGCGCTTGCCGCAAAGGGTTAAGATTAGAATCTGAACAGCAAATGAGCCTTCTCTTGGAGGCCGTTGGGTTATACCAGAAAAAAACAAATTCAGTGTCCACATCCCAGGGGGTATCAAATGAAGCACCTGCAGCTGCTGGGGAGTTTGGCGTTTAAAGAATGGAACAGACACTTCAAGATAACAAGCATGGGGCTGGATGAACACAGCAGGTCAAGCAGCATCATAGGAGCAGGAAAACTTGACCTTTCGGGCCTAAACCCTTC
>JAHRHZ010000086.1:6815952-6827479 GCA_024137785.1 Ginglymostoma cirratum | reverse complement strand
GCTTGACCTGCTGTGTTCATCCAGCCCCACGCTTGTTATCAACAGACACTTCAAGTCTGTTTAGCTGCCAGGGGGAGGGGAGCGTGTGGAGGATAGTGTTGGAGGGTCACTTTAGGAAGGAAGGAGCTAAAATCACCCTGTACATTTGCCGATCAACGTTTGTTCCTTGTTTGACAAAGTTTTTTGTGTTAAAATGTGTATCCTCGGTTTGCAATTCACCCATGTGGGGTTTGCCTCTTGCTATGCAACTGCTCCAGCTCTGTAACCTTCAGATTTCAAAACTTCTTCAATTCTCGATTCTTCAGTTCAGTCGCTCAGGCACAGATGCTGTAGCTGTCCAAACTCTCACCATCTCTCTCTTAATGTCTCTGGCTCTTTACCCCTCCTTTGAACGTACCTCATTGAGCAAGCTATTGGCTGGCTGACATAATATCTCTTTATGTTGTTCAGTCTTAAATTATGTTTGATAATGTTCATTTGTATAAAAGATGCTTCATAAATACAAGTTGTTTGTTCTTGCTGTCTGGTCTGATTAACAGTAATTTATTTTTTATAATGCGTTCATGGCCAGCATTTATTGCCCATCCCTAATTGCCCTTGTAAGGCACTGGTTGTATGTAGCAGGCCTGTCCAAATCAGTAGATCGCTCAAATTCATATATCAGGCTTTTTCTGTTAGCTGAACGTCTGACAAAAGGCTTACACCTGAAATGCAGATTAAATTGTTTTTCTTGATGTGAATGGACTATGTGCTTTTCTGAGTTCATTTCTATATTTAACTGCAGAAATTCCAGGACCTTTTGTTTTGAGGTTACTAAGGGCTGTGTCCACTTGGAGAGGCCCAGTTTTTTAGGATTAATTTGCTTTTGTTTTGTGTTTGGAGTTTCATTGGGAACCCAGTTATTTTTAAATGATCAGGGGACAACCTTTTATCAGTCTTTTGTGGGATGGCAAGGCCATTATTTGCCCTCCTCCCAGGTGCCCCTTGAGGAGGTGCTGATTGCTGGTGAGTTGTGAGGGAGTTGCTTAGCCTTACAGTAAACAGTCTGCATTTAAAAAGCACCTTTAACATTGTAAAGCATTCTGAGGCACTTCCAAGTGTAATTCAGAGATGTTGGAATGGAATGGTAACTGGTTGTTACCAAAAACGTGTTTAAAGGGTTTTTTTAATAAAATTTCTTAACGGGAACAAAGACCTGAGAAGGTTTATGGTGGGAGTTTGGAGCTCAACCAACCCAATGTATGGCCAAGAGCAAATTGGAGGCAGAACATTGTTTGGGTATGAATAAGATTGAGCAATGAACGAAATGTCTCTAACATACTCTAAGCTAATATTAATTAACCCCCATGGTTCTGAAAACAACAAATGCTGGAGATCACAGTGGGTCAGGCAGCATCATTAGAGTGAAGAGAAGACCTTTTAGAACGGAGATAAGGAGAAACTTCTTCAGCCAGAGAGTGGTGAATCTCTGGAATTCACTGCCACAGAAGGCTGTAGAGGCCAGGTCATTGAGTACACTTAAGACTGAGATAGATAGGTTCTTGATTATCAAGGAGATCAAGGGTTACTGGGAGAACGCAGGAGAATGGGGTTGAGGAACTTATCAGCCATGATTTGAATGGCAGAGCAGACTTGATGGGCCGAATGGCCTAATTTCTGTTCCTATGTCTTATGGTCATCATGGAGAGAGAGCAAGCTGGCATTTTGAATCTGGGTGACTTTGACCTGGATTTGAAGTGTTAGCTTGTGCTGTCTGCATGGATACTGCCTGTTGTGTTATCCTGGGGGTCAGCTTTTGGCTCAGATTGATCGGGGCTCTTGTAAAGTCTGACGTCAGTTCGGAAGAAACCAGCCAACAATTTCGTTCTCGCCCTCACGTTCTTTCAACACTTAGAAATGGCTCCTTTGATGCAAGACACCTGTTTTGGACTGGAAAGTTAAATTTGTGAGTCAGAGGGTGGTGGTGCTGCCTTTCGGGTGAGTATTAAACCAAGCTCCCATCTATCTGCTCAGCTAAATGTGAAAAAACCCGAGGTCACTATTTCGAGGCAGAGCTGGGGAGCTATTCCCCAACTTTGCCCCTGACCAACTCCATTGGAACAGGTTGTATGGGTTTTATGATGTCGCTGCTTCTGAGGTCCTAGTGTGACTTTGCTGAGGTCATTCCAATACCATAACAGTGATGGCCCTTTGGGTTGTGCAGTGCTGTGAAACGTTATATAAATGTAAGCCTGTTTGATATATCTATAATGTTGTCATAACCTTACCAGACCATAAGGCTGCTCTCTCATTAAGATGAGACAACAGAGGGTGGTTTAACCTGAGGGTCACCACACCTCAGGAGAGGTTGAGAAGGTGGTAACATCAGCCGACATAGGAATTGAACCCACTCTATTGGCATCACTCTACAGTGAAAGCCAGCTGTCCAGCCAACCAAGCTAACCATTTTGTGCTGATGTTAGTGCACATAGAGACAGTTGCATCAACATGAAACTACCTGTGCAGGGCCAGAAATAAATATAGCTTGTTTCTCAAATGTCTTGACTTCGACGAATGTGACATTTCTTCCTTGTTGCGTTGACCCAGTGCCTTGTAGTTCCTTAGCCATGTGCCGTTGTAGAAGTGGCAATCCCACACAGACTTTCGCAAGTCAAGGAGTTGACCCACGACCACCTTGTGATGATACCTGAGGTTGGGCATCAGAAGCTGGTATTGCCCGCATGAGCCACATCCCAAAACCACGAGCCAGTGGTTAAGAGTGAAAGGTGGGGGAGTGAGCACCCTCCCATTAAACTTTTCACCCTGGTTTCTCACTGCGGAGGTGAATCATAGGGCTGCCTTTGGGACAGGGCTCACCCATGTAACCACTCCCAGTGCCTTTCACGTTGGAGACAGTGAGATGGGATTTTCACACATTGCCTCCGATCCAAGCTGTCATCCAAGTGAGCTGCTCACTCTGTCTCTGCCACTTTAGGTTCTGACAATGTCGGTTTACCTGGACCATTGCTGCAATGCTGCTTTAGGTGCAGAAATCCGCAACATGTGGGTGTGGGTTTGGGTGGGGGGGACAATGAGTGAAATTATATGTAGATATCTTACTGACTCGGAGACCCCCCCCCACCCCCCGGTATAAACAATGACAATTTGCATTCATAAAAGTGCAGCGAAGGATGCCAAGAGTTATCCAACAAAATTTGAGAGAAACAGAGTTCTGAAGAAGGCTGGAAATGTCACCTCTGTTCCTCTCTCTGCTGGCTGAGTTTCACCAGCTTCGTGTGTGCTTGTATCTGGAATGGTTTGCCTTGAAGGAAATGTGTTTAACTCCCCTGTGTGTGCCAACAGTGAGCCATTGGATCTCTGACTATAAACTATTCTGAAACAAGTAGTTGTGACCACCCTCGTGAATGAAGTCAGACCAATGCAAACTGTGATATTTACAAGTGAAGCTTCAATGTGGCATGTCATTGCATGGCACTTTTTGGGCTCCCAATAGATAATGTGATTGGCAATGTAGTCGGGGGCAGGAAAGTTTTACGCTGTGATGCAGAGCCTCCTAGTCAGACTCAGAGACTTCTGTAACCCTCCCAGAGCTGTAGCATCGATAGTGAAAATCTTCTTCCATGGTGGAAGTAAATATATCTCCCTTGGGGCGCCTCCAGGACTTTGAGCTTTCAGTTTGCAATCGTGCGGGGAAATGAGGGAAGAAGCGAGCAGGACTGGAATGTCTCTGTCAGAAATGGCACGCCACCAATAAACCTCAGGAGAGCTCGAGGAAAGGCTTTCCAGGGATTTGGGCCCAAAGCTGCTGAAAATGAGATTGCAAATGGCAGAACGGTTACATGTTGGGCTGTGGGAGTGGGCCAGAATCAAGGGGGTGATGGGGGGAGTGGTGGACATCTTGGAGAGCAGGATGAGGTTTGAGAGTCATGGAGAGGAATTGCACAAGGTACAAGCGGCATGTTCAACTGAACTGTCATTGAGTTACACAAGTAATTTTTAAAAAGAGAGAAAATGACCTTACCCACTACCCCATGGTCAATCAGTGTAGATCATAATTCCTTGCCCTTAAAATAAAACATTCGCCATTCAGCCAGAATGAATGGAAATGAAATGTTTAAATCTCATCCTCAGTCTCTTTCTGCTGTCTGTACAAGAAAAATTTAATGGTAGCTTTTTGTCTCAGCTGTGAAATACAAGTGAAGGGGAACACAGTTCCAGCATCACTCAGAACCCACTCCTTCCCGTTAAATGTAACCAGATCGTCTGCTAATGACACAATCCTTAGCTCTTTATTCTCTCTGTTCATTTCATTCACTCCCTCCCTCCAGCCATTCCCAGCCTCCCTCCAACCATTCCCAGCCTCCCTCCAACCATTCCCAGTTTAAAACGAAAAGGAGAGACTGCATCACCAGCAATAACGTCCAACACAAACCCGGGTAGATTTGCAACTCGAAAAAGACAGTTGTCGAGTTTCTATATGAACACCGGACCTGGACAGCATCCAGGCTTGGGCTGGTAAGTGGCCGGAACATTTGAGCCACACAAAAGCCAGGCGATAACCATCCCTGACTTGACAGAATCTAACCATTGCACCTTGACCGTTTCGTGGCATGACCATTATTGGATCCCACACTGTCATCATTCTAGAGCTTACAGTTGCCCCGAAACTGAAGTGGGTCAGCTATAGAAATACTGCGCTACAAGAGCAGGTCAGTGGTGCTGAATCCTGCACTGAGCAATTCAGTTAAAGCCTCCCTAGAGTCTGTCCACTATCAGGAATGTGATGATATACTCCCCTTTTGCCAGGATAGGTCCAGCTTCATCAAGAAGTTCAGCTTCAGGATAAAGCGCCATGCCTGATTGGCATCCCATCCACAACCTTAAACATTCACTCCCACCACCGCTAATATATAGTGGCAGCATTGTGTTTTATACACAGCAACTCCCCACGGTATTTTGACGTTGACATTGGAAATTCGACCTTTCAAACCTCTGCCCCTGCAACTACACATTTCCCTTCAGGCTGTGCATCCTGGCTTGTAACTATACCGCCACATCTTGAAATCTTGGAGCCCCTAAGAGCAACACTATTCCTGAATGCAACGAACAGCATGAAGGCAGCTCAGCACCATGCTGGGGGTGGGACATTTGTGTTGCTTTTACCAGCAATGGCCACATCCTTTAAAACAGTGGAAAAGGTTATCAGCTAGAAAGCAAGTTTCAATTGTCTGCCAGCAACTTTCACATACTGTGCAACAAGAGTTTTAGGGCTACAATACCTGTAGTATTCTGTATGCTGGATTTAGGGGAGGCAACAGCCTAGTGGTATTATCACTAGACTGTTAATCCAGAGATGCAGCGGGGGACCCAGGTTTGAATCCTGCCCTGGCAGATGGTGGAATTTCTGGAATTAAGAGTCTAATGATGACCGTGAATCCATTATTGATTGTTGGGGGAAATCCCATATGGTTCACTAATGTCCTTTACACTGCCATCCTTACCTGGTCTGGTCTACATGTGACTTCAGACCCACAGCAATGTGGCTGGTTCTTAACCACACTCTGGGAAATTAGGGATGGGCAATAAATGCTGGCCCGGCCAGCAACACCCTCATCCCATGAGTGAATTAAAAAAGTGCTTGGGAATTATCCTTTTACACCATATGAAGTCATATAGCACAGAAGCAGACCATTTGGTCCAGCCAGTCCATGCTGTCTGTAATCCCAAACTAAACTCGTCCTGCCTGCTTGCATTTGACCCATATCCCTCCAAACCTTTCCTATTCATGTATTTATCCAAATGCCTTTTAAACATTGTAACTGTACCCACATCCACCACTTCTTCAGGAAGGTCATTCCAAACACTAACCACCCTCTGTGTAAAAAAATTTGCCCCTCATGCCTTTTTTAAATCTCTCTCCTCTCACAGACTGAGCTGTATGTTATACGTGGAGTTCTATGGCTATAATGTATCAAATTTTATATACAGTATATTGGGTTTAATGTCTCTGCATAGCATAGTTTATATGTTTTGCATTGGAGCATTATATCCATAATATATGGCACAGTTCCTATATTATGCATGGAGGTGTTCTATCTATAATGTATAGCAAATGCTAAATATTGTTTGTGGTGGCATTGCATCCCTATTGTCCATTTTATATATTGTATGCAGGAGTGTTATATAGCTCAGTCTGTTTATAATAAGTGGAGTGCTATATCTAGTCATAATCTCCCCTCTTAATGTTTGTATTTCATGTAGAGGTGAGGCCATGTCTGTGTGTATTTATAGCCGTCTACGAGCCAATCATTTTCCAAATATGGGTGTGTTCGTGTTTGTATTGGTTTTTATGTGTCACAGTAATGTTTGTACGCACCTCGTGGTCAGCCTGGGTCCAGAATGAGTTACAAGAGTCCCAGACTCCCCAGTGAATGTAGATGGAGGAGTACAGAGGCCCAAATGTGGGCTGAACCAACAACTGTCTCAGGTCGAGGAAACCACTCCCCATTGCCATAGCTTTCCAAAAGGTGAACCTTCAGTGTCAGTCAGCTGAATGTGCTGTCAGATTAGCTTCCTCTGTTATGGACTGTTATGGTAATTCACTCCGATTTGCATAAAGCATCTAGAAACGGGAACAGGATTGAACCAACTGGTTTCTTGAGTTTCCTTGCCATCGATAATGTCAGGGTTTTATTCCACAACTCGGCTGTCTTGTGTTGTTCCCTTCAGTCTGATCTGGAATATGTTCAATGAATGAGTATTCAGGGGTAGAGACTCCCAAAAAAAAACTTGCTGGGAGCAAACTTTTTTCTCCTTCTGACAACCCAGTTGGGGCCATCATCCTTTGGGGATTTGAATTGGCTCAAGTACAGCAAAGCCCTTTTCTCCCTCTTTTTGTAACACAGTGCCGGCCTCCATTTACATCATGTAATGGGGGCAAACTGTGGAGCCTGAGGGTGGGGGGTGGGGGACAGTGAGCTAGCAACACAGTGTGTAACCTCTAGGCCCCGAGTAAGAGTTGCCCCTAACCAATTAGCACCAGGGGTGTCCATGTTATTATTCCCCTTTCTCTCTCCTTCATTCCTGAGCTGAACCAAGACTGGAAAAGCCGAGGAGAATGTTTTGCGATGCTGACCTTGTGATTGGGCAGCATCGGTCCTGTCATGCGTCATGTATATAAGACCTTTGGTAAGGGGTGGGGGCGTGGTGTTTGGGGTTACTGTTGGGGTACAGGGGTAACCAATTGACACAACAGGCAAGGGTGGCATTTGTGAAGTGACTTGGCTCAGTCAGTCTGCCAGTGCATGAACTCTGTCAACCCTTCCACACCTGGCTGAACTGTGGCCAAATAACTGACTTGCGTTTCTCATTATTTTTCCATGGGATGTTGGCCAGACCAGTGCTGCCCCATCCCCCTATCCCTAGATTTCCCTGGAGAAGGTGGTGGTGAGCCCGTGTTAGGTAGCGCTGCATACAAGTGGTTCAGTGACTTGCCTTTGTGTGGCGCCTTCCATGATGTTGCCCCAAAAAGACGAGGCAGCGCCGTTTTCGAGGTGATTGTGAGTTAGGAAACGCCGCAGCCAGTTCACACCCAGCAAGCTCCCACAAACAGCATTGTGATAATGTGTGCAGTATCTGCTCTACTGACGTTGGTTACAGGATAAATATTAGACAGGGCACTTGCAGGGGTTGAGGGGGGGAGGAATCTATTGGTCCTTCCTCAGAAACATACAGTGTAATCTTTTACATTCATTTCGAGAACGGGCGATGTAATATCCTATCCGAAATGTAGCCCCCTTCCCACAATGCAGCACTACCACAGTGCCGCCCTCAGATGTCAGCATTGGGTGTTACATGGCTTTACCAGTTGGGAATGGGATCCCCTCTGCCCTGGTGTGGACTGTTACCTGGTTCACATGCTCCCAAATACTTTCAGCCGACGTTGGTTTTAGTTTCATATCCACAGTCTTTGAGATTTTGTTGTCGTTTGTGCCACATATGCAGTTGTCAGAGGCTCTCAGAATCTAAATGAGCTTCTCTACATAGAATCACACAGCACAGAAACTGACCCTTCGGACCAACCAGTCTGTGCCGACCATAATCCCAAACTAAACTAGTCCCGCCTGCCTGCTCCTGGCCTGTATCCCTCCAAACCTTTCCTAATCATGTATTTATCCAAATGCCTTTTAAACATTGTAACTGTACCCACGTCCACCACTTCCTCTGGAAGTTCATTCCACACACGAACCACCCCCTGTGTAAAAAATTTGCCTCTCATGTCTTTTTTAGATCTTTCTCCTCTCACCTTAAAAATGTGCCCCCTAATTTTGAAATCCCCTAGCCCAGGGAAAAGATACTTACCATAAACTCTATATCTATAGCCCTCATTATTTTATAAACCTCTATAATGTCACCTCTCAACCTCCTAAGCTCCAGTGAAAAAAGCCCCAGCCTATCCAGCCTTTCTTTATAACTCAAACCTTCTACACCTGGCAACGTCCTGGTAAATCTCTTCTGAGCTCTCTCCAGCTTAATAACATCCTTCCTATAAGCAGGGCGACCAGAATTGGATGTAGTTTTCCAGAAGAGGCCTCATCAATGTCCTGTACAACCTCAACGTGATGTTCCCAACCTCAACATGACGTTCCCAACTCCTACACTTTAGTGTTCTATTGTGTATGGGATCCACAGTAGTGCTGGAGTCAAATTGCAGCGAATATTTCCTCTTCTACATCCTGTTTCTAATGAATGTCAGCAAACAGCCTGCATAATGAGCTGAGGTTGCTCAATATACGAAGAACAATGCTGTATAACCTGTCGAGTAGAAGGACAGAGAGCTAGTTTGAGTCATCGCTGACGATTCGCCATTCACAGGGAACTTAACGCCCAATGAGGTACTAACTGAGATTACAGTGTAATCACTATATTGAGGATGCTCCCAGTTTCTACAACAAAACAATCAATTGGGAGCTCTTTAAAATCAGTAAAATCAAATTTAAATCAGAATAGGTCATATTAAAGGGTGCCATCCCATGCTCAGAATGTAAATGAACTGACTTCTTAAAAGGGTACATAAAAAATTTACAGGGATAGTAGGAACTGCCGATGCTGGAGAATCTGAGATAACAAGGTGTAGAGCTGGATGAACACAGCAGGCCAAGCAGCATCAGAGCAGGAAAGCTGAAGAAGGGTCTAGGCCCAAAACATCAGCTTTCCTGCTCCTCTGTTCATCCAGCTCTGCACCTTGTTATCTCAGATTTACAAGGATGTTGCCGGGGTTGGAGTGTTTAAGCTAACGGGAGAGGATGAATAGGCTGTGTAAAAACTGAAAGAATCTATGAATGCTGTAAATCAGAAATAAAAACAGAAATTGCTGGAAAAGCTGAGCAGCATTTGCGGAGAGAGACAGGAGCTAATGTTTCAGGTCGAGTGACCATCCTCAGCTTAACTCTGATTTCTCTCCACAGATGCTACCAGACCTGCTGAGTTTTTCCAGCAACTTCTGTCTTTGTTTCTCAATTCACTGAGGCTGTTTTCCCTGGAGCGCCGGAGGCTGAGGGGTGACCTTATAGAGGTTTATAAAATCATGAGGGGCATGGATAGGGTGAATAGCCAAGGTCTTTTTCCCCAGGGTAGGGGGAGCCCAAGACTAGAGGGCATAGGTTTAAGATGAGAGGGGAAAGATTTAAAAGGGTCCTGAGGGGCATCTTTTTCACACAGAGGGTGGTGCGTGTATGGAATGAGCTGCCAGGGGAAGTAGTAGAGGCTGGTACAATTATAACATTTAAAAGGCATCTGGATGGGGACATGGATAGGAAGGTTTAGATGGATGTGGGGCAAATGCTGGCAAATGGGGCTAGGTTAATTTAGGATATCTGGTCAGCATGGACATGGGTCTGTTTCCATACTGTAAGACTCTATGGCTTCAAATTAAAATGCCATTTTGGAATACATTTCAGGCCCTGAGGTACTGTGGAAAGGTTCAAATAACTAAGTGAGATGTACACAGTTAACTAGGAGATTGATTAAACAACATTATCTAATATTGTGGAGGTGCTGGTGTGGGACAGGAGTGGACAAGGTCAGAAGGCACATGACACCAGGTCATAGCCCAACAGGAACAAAAACAAAATCTGTGCTCTGAGGAAGAGTGACTGGACCCGAAAAGTTCACTTTGCTTTTTCCTTCACAGATGCTTCCAGACCTGCTGAGCTTTTCTAGTAACTTCTGTTTTAGTTCCTGATTTACAACATCCACAGTTCTTTCAGTTTTTATTATAGCCCAACAGGTTTATTTGAAATCTCAAGCTTTTCAGAAGCACTCCGAAAGCTTGTAATTTCAAATAAACCTGTTGGGCAATAACCTGGTGTCGTGTTACCATCATCTAAGACGTAAATTACACATCATCAGCTAACTTGTGTGAGGTATACCTCAGCAGCACCATCTCCCACAAAAAAACAAATGAAGAAACTGTGGATGCTGGAAATGAGAAACACCAGCCTCTGTGGGGAGAGAGAAGCAGAGTTAGTGTTTCGGGTCCAGTGACCCTTTATCAGAAGTAACATCTCACCTCTGACTCGGAAAGCTTGCTATGAAAGTGTACTGTGTTAAAGATGTCACCTCTCAGGTCAGATATTCCACCCTGTGAAGGTTAAAAAAAAAAAATGCTGTGACCCAACTTCAAAGAGCAAGAGAAATGGGTCCAGTGTCCTGGGCAACATTTATCCCTGACTGAAGATCACAAAGTTTGCCTTTCCGGTCATTATCAGCTTGTGGCAGTGGGAGCTTGCTGCGTACAAATGGATTCTCGACATTTACAACAGTGACCATGCTTCCAAAGCTTTCCATTCACTGCAAAGTGCTTCGACATGTCCCATGGTCATGAAGTTGCTACATAAATGCAAATCCCATCTTTCCCCTTCTGTCGTCCCCTTCAGTCTGGATTTTCCAGTTTTGTGCCCTATATTTTGTCACTGTGAATATCTTTATTTGGAGGAAGGGGTTTGTATACCTCACAGGCTGCAGGATCAGTGCAGGGTGGTTTAATTCCAGTAATAATGCCTCGTGGGGGCAGCAGTGGCTAATTCTGGTCAATGTGAAGAAACTGCAGAATGAGCCAGGGTGACAAAGTACACCTTCGACTTTGGGGTGAGATAGGCTCACAATCATAGCTTCTCCATCTTTCTCTTTCTCTCTTTTCTGCTTTCTCTGTTACTTTTTCTCTGTCTTTCTCTCTCTCTCTCACTCTCTCACACTCACTCTCTCTCTCTCACTCTCTCTCACTCTCTCTCTCTCACTCTCTCTCTCACTCTCTCACTCTCTCACTCTCTCTCTCTCTCTCTCTCACTCTCTCTCTCTCTCTCACTCTCTGTCTGTCTGTCTCTCTCTCTCTCTCTCTCTCTCACTCTTTCACTCTCTCTCTCTCTCTCACTCTTTCTCTCTCTCTCTCTCCCTCTTTCTCTCTCTCCTCTCCCTCTTTCTCTCTCTCCTCTCCCTCTTTCTCTCTCTCCTCTCCCTCTTTCTCTCT
>JAHRHZ010000086.1:6781947-6815942 GCA_024137785.1 Ginglymostoma cirratum | reverse complement strand
CTTTCTCTCTGTCTTCCTCGCTCTTCCTCTTTCTGTCTTCCTCGCTCTCTTTCGCTCGCTCTCTTTCGCTCGCTCTCTGTTTTTCGCTCACTCACTTTCTTTTTCTCTCTGTCTTTTTCTCTCTCTCTCTCTCTCTCTCTCGCTCTTTTTCTCTCTGTCTTTTTCTCTCTCTCTCTCTCTCTCTCTCTCTGTCTTTTTCTCTCTGTCTTTTTCTCTCTGTCTTTTTCTCTCTCTCTCTCTCTCTCTCTCTCCCTCCCTTTTCCAGACCGGGTATTGTGATGTGATGTGCTGGGACACCTTTTAAACACAGGCATGTGGGCATGTGCATTTGAAATGGCGTCACCATTTTAGAGACCGTGGCAGTCAATTTACATGCAGCAAGCTCCCATAAGGAGTGGCATCAGGACGACAAGATTGACTGAGTGCTTACTGAAGAGTGTTGGGTTAGGAATGGCCCACGTTTTGGGGAGAGCTGCCCGACATAACACTGGGGGGATCCCCTACACCCAGGCGAGAGGGCGAATGGGGAATGGGGAATGGCGAATTTTTAACCCAATGAAAAGGCAGTGCCTCTGACAGTGCGAGCACCACCCACCTGCTACATTGGCAGAGTGTGTGCCTGGATTATACGCTGACGTGGTGACCCAGGGCCAATGTCTGATGCCCCAAACAAGCTGCTGTTTGCCTGACCACCGGGTGGTTGTGAGGGGGGACGGGGGGAGCGGCAAATGGGCTACAAGTCCTGTCAGCCTCGGATTGGCTCAGCCAGTTATTCTGCCCAGAATATTTGCAATTGTTGTTGGGCAGCAGATCCCCTACTGCCAACAGGCACAGGCTAATCCTCGCCTCTGGCTGAAAGCAGAACCTCCCTGGTGGAACTGGGGTTGAAAAAGGCACGCAGAATCCCGGGACAAGTCTGAGCAGGGTTTCTAACCTGCTGACGGTGCAACACACCTGTGGCTTCTTGCTCAGCCCAGAGCCTGAGCCAAGAAACTTGCACAATGACACATTACAGAGCGAAAACCCACTTCTCCAGTTCATTGGCTTAATTAAGGACGTCTTCCATTCTCGAGCAGTGAGACGATACAGAGAGTAATGGTAGACCCTGTGTAGTTGTACTGGGGGGCGAGCAACTTCCCAATTCAGACCTGGAAGCACACCAGCATTGGGGAGGGAGGGTCCGGGGAAGGATTTTATTGATTTTAATTTGTTGGGAGTGGTGGAGGGGGTAGGGGGGGCTTCACTTTTTGTATTCGTAGGGATACAGGGACCCCCGAACCCGGCCGGTGACTTCTGAGAGGTAGTGGCGGTGCACAGCAAGATCCCACCCCATTTGGCGAAAGGGACACGAGGGCGGATTCCACCCCCTCGGGAAGCTGACAGCGGGAGCAGGAGGGTCGCCCGAGGCGGGGTGGGGGTTGGGGGGTGTGGAAGAAGTAAAACAGACCTGCGTTCATATAGAGCCTTTCCCGACCCTCTGGGCAGCTCAGCGAAGCGGAGGGCGTTGCCACCGTCGGCCTCACTGTTTGCTCATCTGCCCCCCCCCCAAACCCCTCCTCGCCCCCACCCCCACCCACCGAGCCAAAGAGTCAGAAAGTGAGAAAATCAGCCAGGGTTAAGCATCAACTGTCCATCCCAAGCCTATTGGGAGCTTCTGGAGCTGGAAGGCTCCATAGTCATTGCAGGAAGCATGGCTGCCCGTTGGGGCATAGCAAGATCCCATGTCAGCAACGTGACAATGGCCAGATAATCGCTTCTTGCGATGCTGATTGAGGGATGCATACCAGGGACACCCAGGAGAGCTCGCATGGTCTCCTTTCTGGGGGTGGTGTGTGGGGGTGGGGGGTGGGGCCGGGGGGTGGGGAGAGGTGTTGGCGATATGTTTAAGTCCATCTGAGATGGCAGAAAGAGTAGGGTGGGGGAGGTGTGCGGTTTATCCAAGGGCTAAACGTCTCTTCGAAGGGCACCCGCAATGCCGCAGCGCTCCCTCAGACCTGCCCCCGGAGTGCCTGGGTTTCATGGTCCAGTTTCTGAAGTGGGCTCCCGGCCTACAGATCCGGATAAAGGCTATAAAGGACGTGATAGCCTAGAAGGCTGATAAAATTGGGCGCGACAGTGTGTGTGTCGAGCTGTCAGCCTTTATCAGTGTCATTGAGCCACCCTGTGGAACCCACACACATAGCCAGTGTCACATGAGACTGTGTGTACACTGGGGTGGCTCAGGCGATGAGCTCAGGGCATCACTGGAAGGAATGGAGGGCTGAGCTCACATTGTTTTGATCTTCAGAGTCAGAATTTGCAGTTTATCCAACTGCGGGGGATAGTTGACTTTACTGGAATATATAAAAAGACCTGCAGAAGTTGTGTGTGAAGTAATGACCCTGGGACTCTGCTTGAGGTGCCAATAGTTTTTATTACAGGGAACACAGGGACTTGACTGGATTTTGTGTGACTCACAATGAAACAGATTATGTCAGCTCTCTGAAGGATAGTTGTTTTAGGGAGAAAGATAATGTTAATTTATTATTTTGCTTCAGTTAAATAGCAGTTGCTATGTGCCAGTTACAAATCTATTGGCAGTGCAGTTTAAGACGATGGCGCCAGTTGGAATGAGTGAGTTGGGGAAATGCGAGTGGCTGGTTAGAACAGGACTCAAGAAAGAACTTTGTTAATACTGGGCTCTGGGTATGACACAGGGTTTGGGATAGATTACTGTCACCAATCCTCCTTTTCCTACCATTTTTGATTTGAAAAAAATTACCAGAAAATATCCTCTGAGGGTCACGGTGCCACAAATTGGGGAAAAAAAACTTACAAATTGCTTTGACAATGCCCTGTAGCCCTGTGGTGCCCACTGGTCATGGGTGGCCTGGCATATACCAGCAGACAACGTGCGTACTCCCTTTCCAAGGGCACCCTGGTGCGCACATAACCATGAAAGAAGGGTAGGCCATGGGAACAATGCCCCCCGCCCCCCCCACCCCAACCTCCATGGCCAGTTGCCTGAATCTGATTAGTGACCCCTTGGGCCAGAGCTGGGAGCCGTGGCAGGAGGTCGGGTGGGCCTCCGATTTGCTTGCCTCCACCTGCCCTGGGTGTCCAAAGGACAGGAGCGTGTAGCCTGAAAGGGCAGGCTGAAATTTAAAAGAGGCCTGTCTTAGGGCGGCACGGTAGCTCAGTGGTTAGCACTGCTGCCTCACAGTGCCAGGGACCCGGGTTCGATTCCACCCTCGGGTGACTGTCTGTGTGGAGTTTGCACATTCTCCCCATGTCTGTGTGAGTTTCCTCTGGTTTCCTCCCACAGTCCAAGGATGTGCAGGCTAGGTGGATTGGCCGTGCTAAATTGCCCATAGTGTTTAGGGATGTGTAGATTAGGTGGGTTATAGGGAGCTGGGTCTGGGTGGGACGCTCTGAGGGTTGGTGTGGACTTGTTGGGCTGAAGGGCCTGTTTCCACACTGTAGAGATTCTGTGAGTTCTATGATGTAAAGTAACAAAAGAGGGTCTGAAACCCACTGTAACAAAGTACACATGGCTCAAGCATTGCCTTGGGAGTCTGTGAACCTGCTTAGTTTATGGCTGCATGCCACACAGCCCCTGCCAGCTCTCCCACTGGGCTCCTCTGTCACTGCCACGCAACAAGATGGCATGCCAGGACATGGACGGGTGAAGCAGCCCAGACAAGGAAGCCCCTTCACACGCAGGGAACATATGCCTTAGGAATGGAAAGGACACTCTGATCCCAGGCCTCCTGAAAAATGGAGGTGCTGGAGTCAGGATGGAGAAGTCAAAACCAAGCCGAAGGGTTTGATCAAGTCGCTCAGCTTCCCCGCAGGGTCTCCCGTCTGTCGGAATTGGAGGCCAGGTGACTCCTGTAGGCTCCCCTTGGCCAATCCAGGTACCATCTCCCAGAATGCAGTGGAGACACTTCCCGTCCTTCCCTTCCTGAAGGAATGAGAGGTTGGGGAAATGCCTCTCTGATGCTTAGTGACAGTGTCGCCAGCACCCATCAATGTGTGGGGGTTGGGGGGCTGGGGGAGCGGGGGGGAGGTGTTCCCTGGCCTGAAAGTAGCCTTCAAATTGGTCAGGAGCTCAGGGTGGAATTCTGGCTCAGTCTAAGGGCTTTCTGGGGCCATGTGTGCGGGCGGAGTGGCCAAGGGTCACCCCCTCCCCCCCCCGAAATATGCCAGAGCTGCCTGACGGGTGAGGGGTGCCTCATTGGAGGCGGTGGGGGTCATCCAGAAGTTAGTGCCCTTCACTGAGGAAGCGCCCTCCTCCGGCTGGTTGCATCACGGAGTTAGATGGACATGAGAGAGGCTCGGAGTGACTTTCTTTCTGGTTTTGTTTCCGCAGTGGTGGGAAGTAGACAGCGGCTCAGCGAAGCTGGATCCCATGCCTGGCAAGGGCACTGCAGAGGAGACCGCATGCCCGCTCCTCGCCCCCAATCAGATCAAGCGCGAGGACGAAGACTTCAGCTCCTACTTGGACTTAGATCTCTTCCTGTCAGATCTGACCGGCCTGGAGCCTGGGGCTAGCGCCACTGTGCCAGCTGGCTACCCCCTGACCGATGGGCCAGGGGTCGGCAAAGTGAAGAGGGAGACTGAGGATGGCATGGACTGGAATGGCCCTGACACACCCCACACCAGCCTGGTGGCCGAACTCTTGTCCTCCGAGGTCCAAACCGGACATCCGGCCAATCAGACCAACTGCGTTGACCCCCGCAGCAAAACCTACACCAACCTGGGGGCCATCGATCACAGCGTGCCAGCCTCAGTGATGGATAAGCTGGTCGACCAGCCGCACGCGTTAACGGGAGGCACAGGGCACGGGTTCCAGAAGCAGGCTGGCATGGCCTCTGCCACTCCCTTGGCCAATCCACTCGCAGATGAGAAACCCGTTGTAATGCCAAAGAGCCACATGCCCAGCCCCCTGGTCCACCCGTACTACCCTCCAGCGCAGTTGGGCCAAGGCCCAGGAGATCTGAGGCCACAGGCCCGCAGCCAGTTACAGATTTCCCAGCATTATCGGTATTGCCAGCTCCAACAACCGCGGCCCCTTGGCTACCACATCCTGTCCCGATACCCATCCTACTACTCGCACCAGCCGCCACCCCACCAGTATCAGGGGCAGGTCCATTTCTACACGTCTGACTTCAAAGCTGCCCACTCCACACAGGGCACAGTCCTGCCACCATCTCCTTCCTCCTCCTCCTTGTTGGCTTTGGTGCCACCTGCGCCAGAGGAGGCCAAGGTGAAGCGGAGCAGGAGGACATGGTCTCGGAAGCGTGCCACCACCCACACCTGTGACTACCCCGGCTGCGGCAAGATCTACACCAAGAGCTCCCACTTGAAGGCCCACCTCCGTACCCATACAGGTAACCCCGAATGCCAGCTTCCAACGTAACCATCCTCTTGCATCAGCATTGCCCACAATGCATTGTGGTTGTGTCAGCAATGCAGCGACTAAATTAGACACATAATGGAAATGGACGATTGGTCAATTCGATCGGTCTTATTAATGAGGGAACGCTGACAAGAAACCTTGAGCTCATCTAAAACTGTTCTCTTGCTATGTATTCATGAGATGTGGGAATCACTGGCAAGGCCAGCCCATCTCGAGCTGCCCTTGAGAACGTGGTGGTGAGCTGCCATCTTGAACTGCTGCCCTTTCTATAGTGTCTGTACAACTCCAAAGCCCTTAGGAAGGGAATTCCAGGATTATGACCCAGCGACGCTGAAGGAATGGCGATATATTCCCAAGTCAGGACGGTCAGTTGCTTGGAGGGGAACTTGCAGGGGGTAGTATTCCCATGTATCTGCTACCTTTGTCGTCCTAGATGGAAGTGGTCATGGGTTTTTGGAAGGTGCTGTTTGAGGACATCTGCAAACAAGATCTGTTCCCCCACTGGAACTAACCCGCATTTCTTCCTGTCTTTCAACGTCTGCTCTGAAAGACCGTTCCTCTGACAGTGCAGTGGGGAATCAGTGTGGATTGTGTTCCCATGCCTCTGGAGGTGTGGGTAGGAGTGGAGCAGGAGAGTCCTGAATCCACAGCCTTTAGCCATTCAGAGTGACACTGGCCAAGCTAATCTGACACATTGGAGTCAGTTAATTGATAAATTGGAACCAGCACCTTTCAATGTTCCTTCCACTTTACACTGAGTGGAGGGGAGGGCCCTTTTGTGGTGCAGTGACAGTACTTATGCCCCGGATCAGAAGGGCCTGGGGGTTCAAGTCCCATCTGCTCCAGAGGGGTGTCAAAACATCTAAACAGCTTAGTACGGAAAATATCACTGAGCAGAGCTCTTGTGGGTAGTGTCCCTGCCTCTGAGCAAGAAGCTCTGGATTCTAGTCCAACTCCAACACTGGATGGTCACAGTATGGCCACCGGGTCGAGTGTAGAACTGTAAGTCCTGGCCCGGTGCCAGGCAGTCAGAGCGATTGGCAGAAAGTGGGAGGGTGAATGGACGGTACAGCTTTGGCCTCCTCTAATTCCCGAGCAGGGAGGGGTTGGGCCTGAGGGTAGCCCCTCTCACTGTCCCTCTCACTAATGCAAGGACACTGAGTGCAGTGTCCAAACCCACTATCCCTTCCACCCAGAAGGACAAGGGCAGCAGATAGATGGGAATACCACCCCCCTGCAAGATCCCCCTCCCACAAGCCACTCACCATCCTGACTTGGAACCATAGCACCGTCCCTTCACTGTCGCTGGGTCTAAATCCTGGAATTCCTTCCCTAAGCGCATTGTGGGCCAACCTACAGCAGATGGACTGCAGTGGTTCAAGAAGGCAGCTCACCCCGCCTTCTCAA
Organism: Ginglymostoma cirratum; assembly: GCA_024137785.1. Lineage (NCBI taxonomy): Eukaryota > Metazoa > Chordata > Chondrichthyes > Orectolobiformes > Ginglymostomatidae > Ginglymostoma > Ginglymostoma cirratum. The sequence goes on along the minus strand of JAHRHZ010000086.1, from coordinate 6,809,134 downwards.
GGACAACTAGGGACAGGACAAGAAATATTGGCCCAGCCAGTGATTCCCACATCCCACAAATGAATAAAAGAAAGCTCTGGTGGGTGGGTTGAGGGGTGGGGGGTGAGGGGTGGGTGGACGGGTCACTTGATTTAGTTTACATGGTTCCTCCCTGCTAGCCTTGGAAACGTCTACGCTGTAACAATAGCTATTTATATTTGTGTAGGAGCTTTAGTGCACTCAAATATCCCAAAGGGCTTCACACGGCCACTTTACAACAAAGACCATCTGAAGCATTAGGCCATTCAACCCATCGGGGCTGCTCCACCATTCAGTGAGATCATAGCTGTTTGATAATCCTCACCGATTTAAAAAATCTGTCTATCTTAGCCTTGAATATACTCAACAGCCCTCTGTGGTAAAGAATTCTGCAGATTTGCGACCCTCTGAGAGAAGAAATTCCTCCTCAACTCCATCTTAACTGGGCCGTCCATTATTCTGAGATGATACCCTCTGGTTTTAGACTCACCCACAAGGGGAAACAACCCCTCCACCTTGTGAGGTTCCTGAGAATCTTGTATATTTCAATAATTTTATGGTCTCCTTTGATTCTTCGAAACTTAAATAAGCACTGGCCCAATCTACCTGACTTCTCCTCATAAGACAGTCCTTCCATACCTGGTATCAGCCTAGTGAACCTTCTCTAGACGCCCTCCAATGGCAGTCCAACTTTCCTGAGATAAGAGGTTTAAAACTATACACAGTGTTCCAGCTATGGCCTTGAATAGTTTTAGCAATACCTCCCAAAGTCTGTACTCCCTTCCCTTTGAAATAAAGGCCAATGTTCCATTTGCCTTCCCTATTTCCTGTAAGCTGTTTGCAATTTGTGCACAAGGACTGCCAAATCCTTCTGCCCTGCAGCTTTCTGCAGTCATGTTCTGTTGAATAATATTCAGCTTCTCTGTTGTTGCTGCCCACATGCCTAACCTCCATATTATTTCATATAGAATCCCTACAGTGTGGAAACAGGCCCTTTGACCCACCAAGTCCACACCGAACCTCGGAGCATCCCACCCAGACCCATCCCCTTATAACCCACCTAATCTACACATCCCTGAACACTACGGGGCAATTTATCGTGGCCAATCGACCCTAGCCTTCACATCTTTGGACTGTGGAAGGAAACTGGAGCAAACCCACACGGACATGGGGAGAATGTGCAAACTCCACACAGACAGTTGCCTGAGGGTAGAATCGAACCCAGGTCCGTGGTACCACGAGGCAGAAGTGCTAACCACTGAGCTGCTGTGCCCTCTGGTTTATTTGCCGGGTTTTTGCCTATGGGGCAACATTATTAAGGGAAATGACCAAAAGTGAAAGAGTTGGGCTTTGTGAAGAATCTCGAAAGATGAAACGGTAGTTGAGGAATCTCCAGAGTAAATTCAAGAGAAGGGGGTCCTTGGCTGCTGAAGGCAAGACCATCAGTGACAGAGGGACTAAAATTGGATCTGGAGTGGGGAGAGGGCTGGACAGTGAAAGGTAATAATCTCTAACTTCCCTTCATTGCATAGTACCTCCGTAATCAATCCTTTAAGGTAGCTCTGCGCCTGGGTCTGAGAGGCCACGTTATTAGTGTCTCCCCTGCCCAGGATGTTGCCAACTGCTGCAGGGTCACACACCAACGTAACTCAGAGGAAAAGTAGTGGATGGTGCTGGAGGTGATTACAGAGATGGGGAGAGCTGTGCTTTTCCGAGGGAGTTGAAAACATGTTAGAATTGGGGTGTGAATTATCCAGGGGTAGATTTAAGGTGCGAGGGGCAAGATTTTTTACACAGAGGGTGGTGGTTGCCTGGAACTCGCTGCCAGAGGAGGTAGTGGAAGCAGATACAACTTTTAAAAGGCGTCTTAACAAATATATGAATAGGATGGGAATAGAGGGATACGGTTCCCGGAAAGGTAGGGGGTTTTAGTTGTGATGGGCAGCATGTCGGTACAGGCTTGGAGGGCCGAAGGGCCTGTTCCTGTATTGTAATTTTCCTTGTTTCTTTCTTTGACTCGGGTAAGGCCAGGAGACAGTGGGGAGCTGGATCTGCTGTGTGTCAGAACAGAGGTCACTGAGCTTTCAATGGCTTGTGGAGAGTAGAACAGGGGAGGTTGGGCAGGATTGGGTTGGTATTGTTCAGCCTGAAGGGTGGCTCAGTGGTTAGCAGTGCTGCCCCACAGTGCCAGGGACCCGGGTGACTGTCTGTGTCGAGTTTCCTCCGGGTGCTCCAGTTTCTTCCCACAGTCGAAAGATGTGCAGGTTAAGGTGGATTGGCCATGCTACATTTCCCCATAGTCTCCTGGGATGTGTGGGTTAGCTATGGGAAATGCAGGCTTAGGGGGATAGGGCTGGGTGCTCTTGGGAGGGTCAGTGCAGACTTGATGAGCTAAATGGCCTCATTCCATGCTGTAGGAATTCAATGATTCTAGAGGTTTCCAAAGGTCAGGATGAGGAACTCAGCAGCAGATGAGGTAAGGCACAGGCAATGATGGGTGATGTTACAGGGCTGAAAACTGGAAATGGATCATAAATATGATTTTGGAAACTGGAGTCAAGGCCAGATGAGAAACCAGGTTTGTGTGCACTCTGCTTCTGGCACTAACAACCTGAGAACTCCTTGGAAAGTGCATTTACTGTGTTCTAATGTCAAAACCCCAGGAACCAATTTGTTTACAGCAAGTTCCCACAATCTATCAATGAGATGACACAGATTAATATTTCAGTGAAATTGGTTGAAGGACAACACTTGCTACAGTCACAGCACAAACTCTCCCGTTTCTCTCTGAAACAGTGCCAATGGGTCTCTTAGGTCCTCGGTTTAAAGTCGCTTTAGAAGGACCACACCCATAACAGTGTAGCTAACCCCAGCCCCTCATGCCATATGGGAAAGGGCAGCTCCTGCTAAAGGGGGTGTACATAGAAGGACCAAAATATAGTAGGAAGTCTGGTTTGTGAGACAAGAGAGAGAAGCTGAGCTGTGGAAAGTGTAGTCTGTTCATTTGCTTGAGTCGGTTCTGGTATTTGATTAAATTGTAGCTGACCTGTACCTAAACTCCAGATTGGGGATGCAATGGCCTGGTGGTATTATCACTGGACAGTCAATCCAGAGACTCACGTAATATTCTGGGGACTTGGGTTTGAATCTCACCGTGGCAGACGGTGGAATTTGAATGCGTTTTAAAAATCTGGAATTAAGAATCTAATGAGGATCATGAAGCCATTGTCGACTTTTGGGAAAAACCCATCTGGTTGCCTAATGTCCTTTTAGGGAAGGAAACTGCCATCCTTACCTGGTCTGGCCTACGTGTGACTCCAGACCCACAGCAATGTGGTTGACTCTGAACTGCCCTCTGGGCAATTAGGGATGGTCAATAAATGCTGCCTGGTCAGCGATGCCCTCATTCTGTGAATAAATTTTAAAAAAACCACCTGTGTTTGATACATCTCCTCTTATATCACAGCCTCTCAGTCCAAAAATTGCAGTTAACCTTCAACACATTAAGAAGAACCTGGATGAGCACTTAGAACATAGTAGGCTATGGGGCGAGTGCAGGTAAATAGGATCAGTGTGGTTTGGTATTTGTTGGTCAACATGTATATGATGGGCCAAAGGGCCTGTTTCTGTGCTGTAAGACTTAGCCTCGAAAACTCAAATTGTCCCCCAGTGCCAGGAGTGGGATTTCCTCTCTTCCCTTGTGATGTGCCTCAGTTGCCAACTTCCCTGCCTCCGAGGAGCAATGATTCGCCAATCCTACACCAGGAATGGGCGTGGAGTCTAGCTCCACACACCAAAATGTTAAGGTGCCGGCCGTCACTTGGATGTTCAGAACTCCACTCAGTGCACCGTCTCATATTTCCACATTAGGCCAGGGTCACAAAATCAGGTTACTACCACATTTCTGATTGTGGGAGCTTGCTGAGTACAAATTGGCCGTGGAGTTTCCTGCATTCAAATTCCGAGGAACAATCCGTTGGTTGTAAAGCACTATGGGATGTGCTGGCATCATGCAAGGCGCTATGGAAATGCAGTTCTTTTACGCTGCCTCCTGTCACCGATGTTCCCCACTCGCTCTGGGAAGCAGGTAGTCCGTACGACACCGGGAATCGGGGCCAGGTGGGAGAACTGGCAACATTCCAGAAATTCCAGGTCTCACTGCTTCCCATTAAGCAGTCTTGGAATTCTCTCCACATCCCTTGTCTGAAGTGTGTTGTTGGCACTGCAATCAGCCCAAAGGTGTGCGGGCTGGGGTGGGTCGGCCGTGTTAAATTACCCATAGTGCCCAGGGATGTGCGGGCTGGGGTGGGTCGGCCATGCTAGATTACCCATAGTGCCCAAGGATGTGCAGGCTGGGGTGGGTCGGCCGTGGGAAATTGTCCCATAGTACCCAGGGATGTGCAGGTTAGGGTGGATGGGTCGTGCTAAATTACCCATAGTGCCCAGGGATGTGCAGGTTAGGGTGGATGGGTCGTGCTAAATTACCCATAGTGCCCAGGGATGTGCAGGTTAGGGTGGATCGGCTGTGGGAAATTGTCCCATAGTGCCCAGGGATGTGCAGGTTAGGGTGGATCGGCCGTGCTAAATTGGCCCATAGTGCCCAGGGATGTGCATGTTAGGGTGGGTTAGCCATGGGGGAGTACAAGGGTATGTAGGGAGAAGGTTGGGGATGGTGGATCTGGGTGGGGTGCTCTTCAGAGGGTCAGTGTGGAATCGATAGTCTGAATGGCCTGCTTCTACACTGTAGGTATTCTGTCTCTTTCTCACGGTGAGCTGCTCCCAGCTCTTAGTTGGCATTTTTAAAAATGATTTGTTCAGGGATAGGGGCGTTGCTGGCTGGACCATCGTTTGTTGACCATCCCAAATGGGCCAGGAGAAGGAGACCCACCGGAGACCTCACCTCAGGGTACACCGACTGACTGGGCTCCTTACCTGAAGGCACATAGTAAGATACTTAAACAGTGCTGTTATGGAGGCCGTATGGTTGGTCACATCAAACACGACATCCATTTAGCTGTTCACAATACGCAGAATACTGATAGAACTTATCTCACATTCAGATGGGATTTTAAGTTTGGACAGCACTTGCTGAACAATCACCAGTGTGGGAGAAATGACATGGACAATCACCTTAAGGTTATCAGTCAGGCTTGCAGTGTGGCCAACTCATGCTAGAAGCTGCATTTATATATTTGCAGGACTGTCCCTTGCAGGGTGAAAAAGAGCGTATCCAATCATTGCACGTTACCGAATTAAACCAAAGTATTGGCTGGGGCAGTAGTTCCCCGATATACTCTCCAGAGCAACACCTCAGACCCATTTGCGAACTGGTCAGCGCCCGTTTTGTTATTGAGAATAAATTTTTGTTCCCTTTGAAATTTAGCGTTTGTTTTTTGTGCGCGTGTCCCGATGAGGTAAAGCTCCTTGGATGCCTGTTTTATTTTTGTCAGGGCCGGTAACACGACCTTATGCCTTTCTCTCCGTGTTACAGGTGAGAAGCCATACCAATGTACATGGGAAGGCTGCAGCTGGAAGTTTGCCCGTTCCGATGAACTGACCCGTCATTACCGCAAGCACACGGGGCACCGTCCCTTCCAGTGCCACCTGTGTGAGCGGGCTTTCTCCAGGTCGGACCACCTGGCTCTTCACATGAAGAGGCACATGTGACCCTCCATCACCTCTCCTCCCGAACAAACAGGGCGCGACACATGTGGACCATCTCCCGGGCCCCTCGGAGACCAACATCCTGCTCTGGATGCAGTGACTCCCTCCCTTCCTTCCGCTGGGAGGAGGGGGGGCAACACGATGGTGATTTAACGAGGGACATAAGGGAGCAAAGGGCAAGGGGCAAGGTTGTGGCATTCCAAAGTTGCAGGGGTGGGGTTGGTGGTCAAGGACTACACTGGGGAGGAGATTATATGAAAAAAACTCAACATGAACAAGACTTTCCACGTCTTAAACAAACCGCACAGGTGCGTTGTGTATGCTGGATTGGGAAAGCTCTTGACTTGTTGGCTGGTTGGTTAGGGGAAGGACACGCTAATGCCCCTCCCCCTCCTCCCCTTGAGTGACAGACCCTCACCCTCTGATCACATAGACATCCTTCTGGCTTTGCCCAGGGCCACCGACCGCGGGTTCCACTGCCCGGTTAGTTTGCCATTGCCACCTGCCTGGAGGTTTGGCCATGCCTTGGAGGTGGGTACATGCTCTAGACACCTTGCGATGTAGAAACAGCCTCTGACAAATAGGTTTGGCTGTGCCAGTCAGCACCTGGGGGAGTGGAGGTGAAGGGTCTTTGACCTCCCTTTTCCAGGGAGTGTACACTGTGTGACCTCCCTCTGGGTGGTTACACGCCCCTTCTCTCGCTCCCCCTGTGCGGACTGAAATCATTCTACCCAACATTGGCAGTTGCCCACCTGGCATTAAAAATTGGACCCATCGGTGCCTGGCAGAGCCTGACGGTCTCTGAGGGGAAGTCCATGATCGATTGAAGAACTCTGCACTCCACCCCCATCCCCCCTTGAAATCGATCAGCAAATGCATTGAGCAGGTGGCCAGCTCCACACACGCACGCACGTGCATTTGTCTACCCACCAGGACCGTCCCTCGAAACCTTGCATTGTATATTGCCCAAACGGCGCGCCCTCTGCCTGCCACCCCTCTTGGGAATTGTGTGGCGTGGAGGTTGGACAGGGAAAGCAGTGGCAATGCAATTCCTGCCAGTAGTCACTGAGTCGTCCCCTCCCCACTGCAACGAACCAGGGAGTCACCCCGCCTCCAATCCCCAACCCCACCCCTTCCAGCTCCTGGCACGGCCAGCGTACGACAGGAGCCAGCCTGTGCTGGGAACAGTGCTCTGAGGTTGACTGCTGGGGTTTCTTTTTTCTTTTTGAGACCTGGACACCCAGAATGCATGTTTTAGGCGTGTTGAGTGCTGGCTCAGTCGGACCACCGTGGGTGACCTACGGTTTCCCCTGTGTTCATCAAAGCCTGACAAAATGGCCGCGCTTCCAGAGAGCCTGTTGCCTAGCAATGGTGAGCTGTTCCAGGTCGGAAGAGACACGGTTGAGGAGCAGCAGACATTGATCTTAAAGATTTCAGCGAAGCAGGTTATGGTCAGAAACTTACTCTGTCCGTTATAGGATTCACATTCCTGTATCGCATGGGTGCCTTTTGACCTCCTGCATTGACTGTCCAATGGATCTGTGCCTCTACTCAAACTGTTGACAACCTCCTCCCAGGGGCAGGAATATGCAACAATAAACCAGGGAATTGACATAGATGAGGTCATGCAGATATTTGCTGACTCTGGCTCCCTGATGTCAGAGAGAAAGCTTTGAACAGATTTCAGGGTAAAGGCCGTAAAAAAGCCTTTAAGGCCAACCACAGAGCCAAGGCCCCAATCTCACCAACACTCCCCTTTCTCATGTTGTGAATCCTCCCTCCCCAGGTTCACCCATATATGCCGCCTCCCCCCACCCTGCCCAGAACGACCTTCTCTACAAATGCCAAACCCAACCCCCATACCCACCCCCCAGCCTCTCAATTCCAACCAGCCACCTTGGTCCAACCCCCACTTATCCATCTCCTCTCTATCCATCTTCTCCCTACTCCCTGATCCAATGTTCCTACCTTCTCTCTACTTCTTCCCACACCTTCTTCCAATCCCATCCACCCACTATCGCCCCAACCCAAGTTTCACAACCTCTCCTCAAACTCTCATTTCCACATTCTCCCCAATCCCATCTACCTTTTCCCCAAATCCTGTCAACCCAGGTCTCCCTAAACACAGGCCCTCCTTCTCCCTCAGTCCCATCTCTTCCGGCCTACTGTACCTTGCTCCACCTGTATCTCTGTGTCCTTTATCGCGGTACAAATCCACCCACTTCCCTTTTGTTCCCATTCCTGTCACGCAGCGCTATCCTTCTGCGGTGCCTTGCCCCACAATTCGGAGTGGAAGAATTGAATCAGATTTTCCTGCTGTCGATATTTTAGCAGGTTCTGACCTCTTGCTGTTGCAATTTGCCAGAGATCAGTCCGCAGTTCACTGTAAATACCCCCAGGTCTGTATCTAAGAGAATTCTAGGTGAGCTAGGTTTTCCCCTGAGTATCTCAGCCTTGCTTAGGGCAGGGTGATTATTTTGTAATTTTGTTCTGATGGTTATGTTGAAATAAAGTGTACAGATTATATCCTTTCACACTGCTCGCCAATGTATTTGGTGTAATGTTTCTCTCCTGCACAACGCGGATTTCGACAGAAGAATGTTTCAGCACCTCAGGGGTAAAGTTTGTGCTGTTCCCTCTTGGGGAGAATGTTCTGTTTGAGCTGCCTGGGGCCCTGGTGGATTTTCTGACTTTGTCACTGTAATCCCACACCATACCAGATTACAGAGAAATTCAACATTGATTTAATCAGCAAGAGACTGGAAGACAGTGGGGTGAATGTGTAGAGTGCTGGTTGAAGGATTACACTCTTGTACACGGTCTGTGACAGCCTGTTCCCATAAATGCAATTAACCAATGCTTTGTTACATTGTCATTTCAGCATTTCTGGATTTCTGGTCAATTAGAGTCATACAGCACAGAAACAGACTCTTCCCTCCAAATCGTCCATACTGACCTGGTTTCCCAAACTAAATTGCATTTGGCCCATATCACTCCAAACCCTTCCTATTCATATCCCCATCCAGATGCCTTTTAAATGTTGTAATTGTACCAGCCTCCACCACTTCCTCTGGCAGCTCATTCCAAACACCCACCACCCTCTGTGTAAAAAAAAGTTGCCCCTCAGATGCCTTTTAAATCTTTCCCCTCTCACCTTAAACCCATGCCCTCTTTGTTTCAGACTCCCTCCACTCTAGGAAAAAGACCTTTGCTATTCACCCTATCCAAGCCGCACGTTAGTTTATACACCTCAATAAGGTCACCCCTCTACCTCCTACGGTCCAGGGAATAAAGAAGTCCCAGCCTGTCCTAATAACTCAAAACCTCCAGTTACGGTAACATCCTTGTAAATCTGTTTTGCACCCCTTCCAATGTAATAATATCCTTCCTATAGCGGGGAGACCAGAATTGTATGCTGTACTCCAAAACTGACCTCACCAGTGTCCTGTACAACCACAACATGACATCCCAATTCCTACACTCAGTGGTCCGACCAATGAAGGCAAGTGCACCAAATACTTTCTACACCACCCTGTCTCCCTGTGATTACACCATCATCCAAGCAGTTATTTGGGACATGGACTGTTATCGCTCAGAAAGAGGCCATTCAGTTCGTCGTGCCAGTGTTGGCTCTACAAAATGAGCTGGAAGTATAGTGCAAAAGAGGCCATTTGGCCTATTGAGTCCACACTAATCCTCCGAAGAGCATCCCATCTCCCCCCACCCTTATCTCTGTAACCCTGCATTTCCCTTAGCTAACCTGGACACTATGGGGCAATTGAGCATGGCCAATCCACTTAACCTACACATCTTTGGACAGTGGGAGGAAACCAGAGCACCTGGAGGAAACCCACGGGGAGAACGTGCAAACTTCACACAGACAGTCGCCCGAGGGTGGAATTGAACCCGGGTCCCTGGTACAATGAGGCAGCAGTGCTAACACTGAGCTACTGAGCTGTCCTTGGGGGCCTAAGGATTGTAGTTGAACAGGGAGGCATGGGGTTGAGGTACATAGTTCCTTGATCAGTCTGTCATTCCATGTAAATACCCCCAGATCCAACTCTGAGGGAAAGACACGTCAAGTATACAAATCCTTTAGGGAAGGAATTCTGCCATCTTTACCTGCTTTCCTGTCTGTGCCCCATAACCCTTGACCCCTTTAACTGTTGGTCAAAAATCCATCCAACTCATGCTTGAAAAGAGTTATAGAGTCATCCAGCATCCTTTGGCCCAACCAGTCCATGCTAACCATATTCCCAAACTAAACTCCTGCTTGCATTTGACCCATATCCTTCCAAATCTTTCCTCTTCGTGTACTAATCTAAATGTCTGTTAAACATTGTAACTGTAGCCGCATCCACCACCTCTTTTCTGAACCCCTCTCCAGTTTAATAATATCTTTCCTATAACAGGGCGACCAGAACTGGACACAGTGTTCCAGAAGAGGCCCCACCAACATCCTGTACAACCTCAACATGACGTCCCAACTTCTATACTGAAAGGTCTGAGCAATGAAGGCAAACATGCTAAATACCTTCTTAACCATCCCATCTGCCTGCGATACAACTTACAAAGAACTGTATACTTAAACCTCTAGGTCTCTCTGTTCTATAACACTACCCAGGGTCTTACTTTGAATTGTGTAAGTCTTGCCCTTGATAGTTTTGCCAAAACGCGATATCTAACATTTATCCAAATCAAAGTCCATCTGCCACTTCTCGGCCCATTGACCCAATTGATCAATATCTCTTCGTAACCTAATGCAACGTGTATATTGTACATAAATGACCTGGATGACCATATGTTTGCAGATGACACTAAATTGGGTGGGGTTGTGCAGAAGGTGCTAGGAGACTACAGAGCAATCTTTAGCAGTGTGTGTGGGCAGAAACGCAGCAACTGTAGGGTAGGTGGCTAAATGTGAAGTTATACATTTTGGTGTGGCAGGCAGTGTATTATTTAATCAGTGATGTATAGGGAAGTGTGGTTGTAGAGAGGGATCTGGGTGTTCTTGTACCCCAGTCAGTGGAAGTAAACTGGGCAGACAAGTGGGAAGGCAAATGGTATATTGGCCCTCATTGCAGGAGGAACAGAGTTCACAACTAGGTATTGTCTTGCCACAGTTGTACAGGGCCCTTAGTGAAACTACATCTGGAGTACTGAGAGATAGTAAGAACTGCCGATGCTGGAGTCAGAGATAACACAGTGTGGAGCTGGAGGAACACAGCAGGCCAGGCATCACCAGAGAAGCAGGAAAGTTAATGTTTTGGGTCAGGACCCTTCTTCGGAAATCTCTTCGGAAATTTCTGAAGAAGTGTTCAGACCCGAAACGTCAGCTTTCCTGCTCCTCTGATGCTGCCTGACCTGCTGTGTTCCTCCAGCTCCACACGGTGTTATCTCTGGAGTACTGAGGGCAGTTTTAGTCTGTCTACCAAAGAAACAATATACTTGCCATAGAGGGAGTGCACTGAAGGTTCACGAAGGTGGTGCTGGGGATGGCAGGTCTGTCCTGTGAGGAGAGATTAATTTGACTGAGCCTGTAATGACCAGAGTTTAGAATGATGAGAGGGAATCTGATTGAACTGTGTAACATTCTGCCAGGGCTGTACAGAGTAGATGTAGAGAGGATGTTACCCCTGGTTCTAGATTGTCCAACTTATGTTGGTCCTATGGAAGGGTCACTCGATCCGAAACGTTAACTCTGACATCTCTCTGCAGATACTGCCAGACCTGCTGAGCTTTTCTAGCAACTTCAGATTTGGTTCATTGTCTCAGGGTACAGTTTAGGTCTGTCTGAGATGAGGAAGCATGTCTTCGTTCTGAGGGCTTTCAACTTGTGGAATTCTCTACCACAGAAGGCCGTGGTAGAGGGGCAGCCGTGGTCATAGTGAATGGTCAAGTATAAATGGGAGGGGGGGGGGCGCGAATGACCTACTGCTAGTTTCTATGAGCCAGTCCCCACTGCTGGTTCAGAAAGAGAAATCCGAAGATTAATGACTTTCTGACAGAAGAAATTCCTCTTCATCTTCATTTTGATGTTTTTTTTTCCAGACTGTGTCCCCCTAGGCCCAGTCTCTCTAATGCGGGGACATGTCCTCTCAACACAGCCTTACAATAAGATCCTGACCTATTCCTCCAAATGCCAACCAGTCTAGGCCCAATCTCCTCAACCATTCCTCACAAGACAAACCCCTCATCCCAGGAATCAGTCGAGTGAACTTTATTGGAAAGCACTTCCCGAGGCACACATTCTAGAGGGAGTTAAAACTAGAACAAAGACTTTTGGGTGGGGTTGGGGGTGGGGGGTGTTATTAGGAGAGCAGAAATCTGGAACTTCCTCTCCCAAAAGACTGACGGTCATCTGAGGTTTTCAAGGATGACCGTGATGTTCTAACTGCTCGGGTGTCAAGGGATAGGGAGCAAAAGTAGAAGGTGCCACATCAATGCAAATTCCCTTTGGCGTTACAAATGGTGACGAGGTGGAGATCAGAGTGATGGAACAGGCTTTAGGGGCTGAATGGCCTGCTCCTGTTCCAATATGCCCTCCCTCTGCTACAGAGACTGACTCAGGCCCACTCATTCATACAGTGTGAGGTGGTGGGATATCATCCAAACTGGCACCATCCCCGTGGCAATCTGATCCATCATTGTTTTGGCCCATATTTGTGATCTGTTTGTAAATGAAATTCCAGCGTGAGGTTCTTTTTAAAGATGAGAAAGAACGATACCTTTTGCAGGTGGCTCAGTGTTTAGCACTGCTGTCTCACAGCACTGGAGACCTAGGTTCAATTCCAGCCTCAGACAGACTGTCCATGCGGAGTTTGCATGTTCTCCAGTTTCCTCCCACAGTCCAAAGATGTGCAGGTTAGGTTGGACTGGCCGTGCTAAATTACCCATAGTGTGCAGGCTAGGAGGGTTAGGCGTGGGGAATGCAGGGTTGCAGGGATAGGGCAGTGGTAGGATTCTCTCAGAGGGCCAGTATAGACATGATGTGCTGAATGACCTGCATCCACTCTGTAGGGATTCTATAATGCCAACCTATGTTAGAAACAGATGTTGTGAGAATGGATGTTTTATTTTACACTACAGAGATGGTTTGATATTCCAACTTTCCCCTCCGTTATAAAGTCCACATCGTGGTATGGTCCAGCAGTGACTGATGTTTGTCAGAATAAGCTCCTGGTCTGCTACCTTGGTGGTGGCTATAGAAAGGCAGGTTGATGAAGTTGACACGAGAGTGTTAAATCTCTTGATTATTTTCCTAAAGTCAACCTGATCAGGAGCAGGGGTTGGTGAGGGGGGCAAGTCTTGAACCCATGTCTCCTGGTTCAGAGGTATGGACATTACCACTGTGCGACAATACCCTTTAAGCTACAGCACTGGTATTTTCTAATCAAGCTGTGCAGGCACATTGTTACACACCTCAGGAATAGCTGGGACTTGAAGTTGGGTTCCCAGTATCTCAATCCCCGGCCTGCCCCTCTCCCTTCCCGATTTCAGGTGAGTTACCTTTGCAATGGAATATCGGTCAACTTTGTCTGGTTGTGGTGGGAGTGGTGGGGGAGGTGGTTGCAGGGGGTGGGGGTTAGGTGGGGTTTGGTTCAGGCACTCACCAAGACACCTGCAAGTGATCTTGGTGCCCCCCTCCCCCTCTACCCCTGTGATGGAGGAGGGTTTAAAAATCCAGAGGATTCCCCTTTCCCCTTCCTGCATGTCAGTAAATCATCCATTCCCCACTTCCCCCCCGACACCCACCCCCCTGTCCCGCACTGAGGGGCTCGTGAGATGCCACATGCCAGCAGAGGCACGAATAGCTGCAAGGGGCCTCCTAGTGGGAATAGCCAACGAGGGACGAGCAGTACAAAGTAGGAGCAGGCATAGGCCATTCGGCCCATCCACTTCCTGTGATATTCAACAAGGCCGTGGACCCTGTTTTCCTTCGAGAATTGGCCTGGAGGGGAGATCTGCCACCAACCCTGCAAGACCCACATCAACATCCTCTCAGCATCTACCCTGCTCCAGGCCCTTTGGGACCTTACTAACCCCTTCAGCCTTCTGAATGCTGGTGACTATTCCCATGCTGATCCTTTTTCTCATAAGACAATCCCACCCCACCCCTCATCCCGGGAATTTGTGAACCTTCTCTGAACCGCTTCCAATGTGAATGCATTCCCCGTCCCCGCCACTTAAAGAAGGCCAAATAGGACAGCTAGAGGAGGCCATTCAGCCCACAGTGACTGTACTGACTCTCTCCCTGAGCGATAAATAAGTGCACATAGAGCCTTGCAGGCTCTCTGACCAATGCCCTGTACTGTGGGGGAGACAGCTCCCTATTTTCATACACTTCGTATGAAGGCCTCCATTCCACTTGCCATCCATATTATTGGCTGTAACCTCATGCTAACTTGTTATGGTTTATACAATCATGAGGGGCATGGATAGGGTGAATAGTCAAGATACTTTCCCGAGGGTAGGGGGAACCCAAAACTAGAGGGGCATAGATTTAAGGTGAGAGGGGAAAGATTTAAAAAGGACCTGAGGGTCAACTTTTTCACACAGAGGGTGATGTGTGTATGGAATGAGCTGCCAGAGGAAGTGCTGGAGGCTGGTACAATTACAACATTTAAAAGGCATCTGGATGGGGACATGAACAGGAAGGGTTTAGAGGGATATGGACCAAATGCTGGCAAATGGGACTAGACTAATTTAGAATATCTGGTCGGCATGGACGAGTTGGACCGAAGAGATAACACAGTGTGGAGCTGGATGAACACAGCAGGCCAGGCAGCATCAGAGGAGCAGGAAAGCTGACGTTTTGGGCCTAGACTCTTCAGAAGTTGGACCGAAAGGTCTGTTTCTGTGATGTACCACACCATGGCAGAGGGGCGACACAGAGGCAAATCATCAAGTGTGTGGGCACAGACTCTCTTGACCCCGGCACTGAAAGGTTGGCCTGGATTGTGGCAGCTGGGCATGAACTCCAATGAGCCACCTTCACTGGAGTGTCAATGATGGGGATCCTGGTTATAAACCTCTCCGAGGAAATATGTGGGACAGATTTAAATGGGCTGGTGGGGTGGTGGGGGACAGTGACTATTCATGGCCATGTGGACAATGTTGCCCTCTTGTGGCCCAATGCAGAATAGACCGAAGCATCACCACAATAGAACAGGTTCCCAGGGTCTGGGATATTTGTGAAGGTGACAAAGGAACTGGAGTCAGATCTCTTGTGGCAGTGTTCCCTATCTTGAGCCAGGAGGCTCCAGGTTCAAATCCCACTTGCTCTTGGCACCTCTGAATTGGGTTGGTTCAAAAATTATTGATGGAGTCAGTTCTCAACGTAAGGATCTGCTATGACTTAGCTGGATGGGTAAGCAGCCCCAAGGGGCTGAATGGCCTCCTGTTGTCCCTGGAATCTCTGCAGTTTTGGTGGGGGGGGGGTGGATAATGAGGACCGTTAAACCAAAAGCCAAACTGATGCTTTAAGGACATGGGTTCAAATCCCACCTTGAGCAGCTGGAGGTATTTAAAAAAATAAAATGAATGAATAAACTCCAGAATTGAAAGATAATCTCCATAATGCTGAACATGGAGCTCCCATCAATTGTTGTAAAAAGCCAAGGTTCAGTGTAATACAGGCCAAGTGCAGGCAGGTGGGACTAATTTGGTTTGGGATTATGGTCAACATGGACCAGTTGGGCCGAAGGGTCTGTTTCCATGCTGTATGATTCTATGAATCACAGTTGACTTTTTTTTTGGGTCGGGGACATCCCTCCTGGGTCAAAAATCTTGATTCTACCTTGAATCCTGGTCAATATAATCTCTCCTCATGTTTTAAGGCCCTGAGTGCCAGTGTTCTTCCAGTGATGGTATCAAACAATTATCCTGAAGTCAGGAGATACAGAGCTCGAACCTAACAGCTGTGCTTTGGAGAGGGTGGGTCCAGTGACCCAGAGAGCAGGAGGACTGGGCTGAATTCTGTGGACCCCCATTCCGGTTCCCATTGAGGACCGAGGGATGAGGAAGAATTTCTCCACTCAGGGAGTTGTGAACCTGTGGAATTCTCTCCCACAGGAAGCAGTTGGGGCTTGGTCATTAGATATATTCAAGATGGAGCTGGATATGGCCCTTGTGGCTAAAGGGATCAAGGGATATGGAGAGAAAGCAGGAGCAGGATATTGAGGTTGCATGATCAGCCATGATTGTATTGCATGGTGGAGCAGGCTTGAAGGGCCGAATGGCCTACTCCTGCTCCTATCTTCTATGTTTCTATGTTTCCCAGTGACCCCGGGATGAGACGGACCTGAATCAACTTCAAGAGGCTTGTGCCCCGTGTTTTGCCATTCACAGGGGCAAGCCGGTTGGCAAAAGAAAACTCACATTGCCAAAGATAACACAGTGTGGAACTGGAGGAACACAGCAGGCCGGGCAGCATCAGAGGAGCAGGAAAGCTGACGTTTCGGGTCGGGACCCTTCTTCAGGAATGGGGGAGGGGGAAGGGAGCTCCAAAATAAATAGAGAGAGGATGGGTGGGGCTGGGGAAGGTAGGTGGGATGGTGACGGGTGAGTGCCGGTAGGGAGTGGTGGGGATTGGTCAGTGAGGTGGGAGGATCAGATAGATGGGAGAGAAGATGGACAGGTTGTGTCAGATCAAGGAGACGGGAAATGAGATGAAGGGTTGGTCAGGGGATGAGGCTGGGGGTGGGGAGATTTTGAAACTGGTAAAGTCCACGTTGAGACCATTGGGTTGTAGGCCCCCAAGGTGGAATATGAGGCGTTGCTCCTCCAGTTTCCGGGTGGCATCATTGTGATACTGGAGGAGGCCCAGGATGGACATGTCGTCCAAGGAGTGGGAGGGGGAGTTAAAATGGTTTGTAACTGGAAGGTGTTGTCGTTTGTCATGAACAGAGTGCAGGTGATCTACAAAGCGGTCTCCGAGCCTCCGCTAGGTCTTACCGATGTAGAGGAGGCCACATCGGGAGCAGCAAATGCAGTAGACTACGTTGACGGATGTGCAGGTGAACCTTTGTCTGATGTTGAAGGTTTGCTTTGTGCCTTGAATGGAGGTGAGGGGCAGGTGTAGGGGCAGGTGTAGCCATTCCTGCGGTTGCAGTGAAAGGTGCCAGGTGTGGTGGGGTTAGTGGGGAGTGTGGAGTGCACGAAGGATTTGCGGAGAGAGCGATCCCTACGAAAGGCAGATAGGGGTGGGGAGGGAAATATCTCTTTGGTTGTGGGTCAGATTGGAAGTGGCGGAGGTTGAATCCGGAGGTTAGTGGGTGATATGTGAGGACAAGGGGGATTCTGTCTTTGTTTTTGTTGTGGGGAAGGGGATGTGAGGGCAGAGGTGTGGGAAACGCAAGAGATGCGGTCGAGGGTGTTTTCTACCACTGAAGAGGGGGATGTTACAGAGGGTTATAAAGTTTGAACACTTTGAGGTGCTTTTCTCTTTACAAAGGAGGCAGAGAGGAAACACATAGCTCAGAAATATCACATGAAGAAATGCTGAAGTTTAGGAGAATGATTTCGGGGGAGAGAAACCTTTGAAACTCTAACAGGACTAGACAGGGTAAACTCAGGAAAGATGTTCCTGATGACTGGGTCACAACATAACGATACAGGGGTGGGCCATTTCTGTCTGAGCTGAGGAGAAATGTCTTCAACCAGAGAGTGGGACCCTGTGAAATTCTCTACCACAGAAAGAAGTTGAGGCCAAAATATTGAATGTTTTCATGAAGGGGTTGGATATAGTTCTTAGGGCTAAAGGGATCAAAGGTAACGGGGAGAAAGTGGGACGCGGGTACGGAATTGGATAATTAGCCAGGATCATGCTGAATAGTAGAACAGGGTTGAAGGAAATGGGACTGGTTTAATTTAAAATATTTGGTTGTCATGGACAAGTTGGACCGAAGGGACTGTTTCCGTGCTGTATAGCTCTATGACTGAAAGGCCAATCCTGTGCCTATTTTCTAAGTTTCTATGTGATACAAATCATGTTTTTTTTAAAAGGATTACTCGCCGAGTGGAAAAACTTTTTTCACACTTCCCTCCTGTTTTATTTGTACATCTCTTTGAATCTCTGCCCTCTTGTTCAGTAATGTTGATATCTTTGTTGAAGTGAGTTTGGTTGTGGCTTGTAAACCGGTTATTAGCTGTATGTTAAAGGAACCTTTTTCTGGAGAAGGGTCTAGGCCCGAAACGACAGCTTTCCTGCTCCTCTGATGCTGCTTGGCCTGCTGTGTTCATCCAGCTCCACACCTTGTTATCTCTGTTAAAGAAACCTGAATGACTTGTGTTTAACACTGAACCTGATGCAGTCTGACACCTAAATAACTGGCCATTTCACCAACCCGGTTACTTTCAAAATTGTTGTGCCCAGTGGAGGTGTGGGACTTAAAAAGGAAATAGTGACCCCCGGCCCGCAACTATTGGAAAGTGCATTGTGCAGTTTGTCCACCTGAGGGCAGCATATGCACATGGAGTCTCCAGGAGAAACATAGCGGTGCGGATCGAAATGTGCCGGATTGAACAAAGTTCACAGATAGCGCCTCAGACGGTGCAGCACTCCCTCAGTGTGGCATTGGTGCTCAATGTGCCTCAGAAGGGCTTGAGACCATAACCATGCACCACCCCAACACACACCTCCTCCAAACAGCAACACACACTTTTCATTATGGAGTCATATGTCATGGAAACGGGCCATTCGGTCCAACAAGCCTATGCTGACCAGATTTCCTAAACAGAACTAGTCCCATTTGCCAGCATTTGGCCCATATCCCTCTTAATCCTTCCAATTCAAATACCCATACAGACACCTTCTAAATGCTGTAATTGTACCAGCCTCCACCACATCCTCTGGCAGCTCATTCCATCCACGCCCCACCCTCTGTGAGAAAAAGTTGCCCTTCAGGTCCCTTTTAAATCTTTCCCCTCTCACCTTAAACATATGCCCCTCTAGTTTTGGACTCCTCTACCCTGAGAAAAAGACCACATCTATTTACCCTATCCATGCCCCTCATGATATTATAAACCTCTATAAGGTCACCCCTCAGCCTCCGACGCTCTGGGGAAAATAGCTTCAGTCTATCCAGCCTCTCCCTTTAGCTCAAGCCCTCTAGTCTCGGTGACATGATTGTAAATATTTTTTGCTCCCTTTCCAGTTTAACAAACATCCTTCCTATAGCAGGGAGACCAGAATTACACGCAGCATTCCAAAAGTGGCCTAAGCAACGTCCTGTATAGCCGCAAGATGAGGTCTCAACTTCTAGAGTCTCGTCTCCTGTGGACACTGGAATAACAGCCAATTTTCCCATTCAGTACCCAAGACCCATCACAGGGTACCGATTACCCATCATGCCTCACAACCCCCACCAGATCCCGTCCTATTTCCACTTTCCGGGCCGGGAAGTGCAGTAATGAAACGTGCCAGCTGGTGGCGCTGCCGGGCCAGGGAACGCCTGCTCCTTCGCCCCCTCAGCAGGCCAGTGGCAGTATCGTAACTGAGCACCCTCCGTGGAGGGCCACTGGTGGGTCAGCCTGCCAACAGAGAAGGGCTTCCCTGAGACGTAGGACACATTCGGTCGTATTTCAGAGGTTGACTTGCCTCCCGTGCATGGCGAGCGTCAGTCGCTTTGCGGCTCAGTGCCTCAGGTTGGCTGAAAGTGTGAGTTCCCCAGGTCAGGAACTGTGGCAGTACAGCGTGAGCACTGCACTGTCAGAGGAACTGACTTTTATGTAGTCCACCTGAGGGCAGCATATGCACATGGAGTCTCCAGGAGAAACATAGCGGTGCGGATCGAAATGTGCCGGATTGAACAAAGTTCACAGATAGCGCCTCAGACGGTGCAGCACTCCCTCAGTGTGGCATTGGTGCTCAATGTGCCTCAGAAGGACTTGAGACCATAACCATGCACCACCGCAACACACACCTCCTCCAAACAGCAACACACACTTTTCATTATGGAGTCATATGGCATGGAAACGGGCCATTCGGTCCAACCAGTCTATGCTAAACAGATGTAAGTGCAGGCTGATCCACTGGAGGGTGTGTGTGTGTGTGTGTGTGTGCGTGTGTGTGTGTGTGTGTGTGTGTGTGTGGGCCTGAGCAGAGGGGGGAACCACAGAGTGTTGGAGGTAGATTGCTTTGCGACCGACCTCCCCTTTCTCCATTGTCGAGCCTCTGCCAAACAGCAGAGACCACTTTGCTGCACTTAAGTGAGGGGTTGAATGGCCTCGGTTCCTCCATAAGGTAAGCTGGAGAATGGAAGTCCCTGGCGAAGACCAGTATCCAGCCAGTTACCCAGCTAAGGAAGCAGCTAGGCTTTTCCATAGACCTCATTGTGAAGGCCTGAGACAGCATATCACTCATACCAGAGACTGGTGCCTCTTCTGTTGTACAGGGCCTTGGTGAGACCACATGTGGATTATTGTGTGTGGATTTGGACTCATCATCTGAGGAAGGATGTTCTGGCTGTGGAGGGAGGGCAACAAAGGTTGACTAGGCTGATTCCTGTGATAGAAGGACTGAGAGATTGGATTGATTAGGATTGTATTCAACAGAGGTTAGAATAATACGTTGGAAGAGAATTTCATGGAACCCCACAAAATTCTAACAGCATTAGGCAGGGTAAACGCAGGATGGGTGCTCCCGATGACTTGCGGAGTCTCGAGTCAAGTGTCACAGTCTAAAGGATACAGGGCTAGGCCATTTAGGACTGAGGTGGGGAGAAATGTCTTCACCCAGAGGGTGGGGAGCCTGTGGAATTCTCTGCCACAGAAAACAGCTGAGGCCAAAACATTGAATGTTTTCAAGAAGGAGTTAGACATAGTTCTGGGGGCTAAGGGATTGAAAGATAAGCGGGAGAGAGCAGGAATAGGATGGTGGGCCATGATCATATTGAATGGCAGAGCAGGCTTGAAGGGCTGAATGGCCTGCACCTATTTTTGATCTATCTACATCATGAGCAGCATCTCTTGAAGGACTGATCACACCCTCACACCATCTCTGCTGCTGCTTCTACGAAAGGAAACGGTCAAAAAGACAGTTTGATGAAACTCTTGGTCAAACAGAGAGACGGGATGGGCGGTAATATGGGGTGGGATTTGAGGCCTAACTGAATAAGGCAGCTACAATTGCTCACGGTTTCTCTCCTGAGGAGGGGAGGGGTTGGGACTGAGGCCAACGGCGATGGATTTGTATCCTGGATCGCTGAGGTCAAGGAAGGGAAGGGAGAAACTTGGAAAATAATAGCGGCTGGGAGAATCCTGGCTTTTCACTGATGGCGCTGAAGGAGATGGTGCTGAAATCTTGTCTAACACCCAGGGTCAGTTTACACAGGGAGAGAACATGGCCTTGTCTAGTCTCGGATAAAGAATAAGGTGCTGTGGGTAATGGTGGAATGTTGTTGTCAGGCTGACATGAGAATGGGGCCTAAACAGAGGCCTGGGGCCTATAAGTACAGGCCCAGATCCTGTGAACATTGTTCCCCGTGATACCAGGGCTGTCCACGCTTGTTCAATTCTGTTCCTGTGATGCTCCAAATTAATTGCTGTGAATTTATTCACTCCATCATTGATGCTCCACCTTCAGCTGCAAGGGGCCAAAGCTCGGGAATTTTCACTCAAAACCTCTCTGCCTCATGCCTCGCTCCCAAAATTCTCCTCCTCCTTTTAGGTACACACCAATATCGATTCCCTCCCTATCTCTGTCACCTCCTCCAGTCCCCTCCCTATCTCTGTCATCTCCTCCAGCCCCTACACCCCTCCCTGACTCTGTAACCTCCTCCAGCCCCCTACACCCCCTCCCTATCTCTGTAACCTCCTTCACTCCCCTTCACCGCCTCCCTATCTCTGTAATCTCCTCCAGTCCCTTCACCCTTCCCTACCTCTGTAACCTCCTCCATTCCCCTTCACCCCTTCCCTATCTCTGTAATCTCCCCCAGCCCCTTCACCCCTCCCTACCTCTGTAACCTCCTCCAGTCCCCTACACCCCCTCCCTATCCCTGTCACCCCCCTCCAGTCCCCTACCCCACCCCTCCTCCAGTTCCCTCCCCCCGCTCCTCCAGTTCTAGTCCTTTCCCCAGCTCTGATCGCTTGCCTTGGGTGGCTGTATCATATGCAGATTAAACTCTGTAACTCCCTCCCTAAATCTCTCTTCACCTCTGCCTTGTTCAAGCAGCTCTAACCCCGTGACGATGTGGGGGAGAAAGGGACGATGTATAAAACACCAGGAATCCGAGTTGGGTTGGGGGATAGAAACCCTGCAATCTCTCGTTCAGGTGAAACTGTCTCCTATTGCCCACACCTTTACTTTCCACTGTCCATTAATACTGCGGTGATGTGCTCAAAGCAGGAACACAGGGTATGGGCAGGGGCACTAATCACCCCCATTCACTGGAGGGGGGTAAATACTGACCCCCATTTCACTGAGGGGGGTAAATACTGACCCCTATTCACTGAAGGGGGGTAAATACTGAGCCCATTCACTGAGGGGGGTAAATACTGAGCCCATTCATTGGAGAGAGGTAAATACTCAGTTCCATTCACTGAAGGGGGGTAAATACTGAGTTCCATTCACTGGACGGGGTAAATACTGACCCCTGTTCACTGAAGGGAGGTAAATACTGACCCCCATTCACTGGAGGTGGGTAAATACTGACCCCCATTCACTGGAGGGGGGTAAATACTGAGCCCATTCACTGAGGGGGGTAAATACTGAGCCCATTCACTGAGGGGGGTAAATACTGATCCCCATTCACTCAATTCATGGGCCGTTCAGCGCCTTGTTCCTGGGATGCTCAATGTGCTCCTTCTGCTGGTTGCCCCTAGTACTGCTGGCTGCTTGGTTAAGCTTCTTTCCTGAACAGCATGGTCCTTTTGGGAGATCACAAACATTGGGCTGGGGAGAAAATACACAAGTAATCATCAAAATGCAGACGAAGGTTTCCAATGGGGGTTAATTTCAAACATCCAAATAATAGATATGCTCTGCCTCAGAGCCCAATGCAAGGTTTGGAGCTGCAGATTTGTAGGGAATCTACACTGTCCCCCGTCAAACACTCCCCAGGACAGGGACAGCACAGGGTTAGATACAGAGTAAAGCTCCCTCTCCTCTGTCCCTATTAAGCACTCCCAGGACAGGGACAGCACGGGGTTAGACACAGAGTAAAGCTCTCTCTACACTGTCCCCCATCAAACACTCCCAGGACAGGGACAGCACGGGGTTAGATATAGAGTAAAGCTCCCTCTACACTGTCCCCCATCAAACACTCCCAGGACAGGGCCAGCACGGGGTTAGATACAGAATAAAGCTCCCTCTACACTGTCCCTATTAAGCACTCCCAGGACAGGTTCCCTGATGAAGGGTCTAGGCCCGAAACGTCAAGTTTTCCTGCTCCTATGATGCTGCTTGGCCTGTTGTGTTCATCCAGCCCCACGCCTTGTTATCTCAGGTTCCCTGATGGTGTGTTTTTGAATGGAAGAAACCTGAGATAAACAAAATCTCCTTGTGTGATAGTAGCGAGGAATCTAATCACGGTGTGATAACGCTGAGCTGATACACAGAGATCTGGGGCTTTGGTTAGTCAGTCAATCCCAGGTGCCAAATTGCATTCCTACGTCGCTCACCCTGTGTCACTGGGTTCAGAGTGACGCAGCTTGAACTCAGTGGAATGGATCACCTTGAATGTTACGGCTTGTTCCTCTGGCACTGCCTGAGTGACAAGGAAGAATAACCAGCCCGGTCAGATTCGCACCAGCAGCTATCTCGTAGCCAGCTCCTATCTTCACATCAGCTCATCAGCCAACGGATGCTGCTAACTGGCGGGTTCAAGCAGTTCACACATGGAGTTTGCGGATGAGGCCGTGCAGGGAGCATGAGCTGAATCAGCAACTGTCTGGTTGCACCCCTCTCTCTCTATCTCTCTCTCTGGGAGAAAGAGAGGCCTATAACATAGCGCTGTCCACCTGTGTACACATCCATCGCTTCTCTCTCCGCCAACGTTCCCCCACACTGGCACTCAGCATCCAACAGGGAGGGGTGGCGCACCGCACTCTACCCTGTTACCCCCACCCCCCCAACATCTCCACAAGTATCTACATAACCCACGTCTACCTTAAGACAATACAGTGAGACCCTAGCTCCATTTCTGAAGAAGGGTCTCGGCCCGATACGTCAGCCTTTCTGCCCCTCTGATGCTGCTTGGCCTGCTGTGTTCATCCAGCTCTACACCTTGTTATCTAAGACCCTAGCTCTGCCTTATGGTACACCCTGTGAGGGACCCTGTGGCATTATTTAATGCCCCTCTGGGTGTCCTGGTCAACATACATCCCTTAGATTGACAAAACAAAAGCAGATCAACCCCATCACGATGTTGTCAGTGTTCGCTGGGATCTTGCTGTGCGTGCATGGCCTGCAGACTTTCCTTGTTTTTGGCTGTGACTGCACGCCCAAAGCATCTCAAAAGCTGGGAATAAAAAAACATTTGATGCTCTGAAGTTGTGAAAGACGCTTTTTCGAGAAACGTCTTTCTTGTTTTTTATTTCAAAAATATACTTTAGTCAGTAAAAAAAAACCTTTATGCACATACACAGTCACTAATGCAGTTCAGCTGGTGCCTCAAATGCATGTAAATATATTCATAGAGTCATCCAGCACAGAAACAGGCCCTTCGGCCCAACCAGTCCGTGCTGACCATAATCCCAAACTAAACTAGTCCCACCTGCCTGCTCCTGGCCCATATCCCTCCAAACATTTCCTATTCATGTACTTATCCAAATGTCTTTTAAAATTGTAACTGTTCCCATATCCACCACTTCCTCTGGCAGTTCATTCCACACACGAACCACTCTCTGCGTAAAAAAAGTTGCCCCTCCCGTCTTTTTTTAAATCTCTTTCCTCTCACCTTAAAAATATACACTCCTAGTGTTGAAATCCCCCATCCTAGGGAAAAGACACCTAGCTCTATCTATATCTCTCATGAGTTTATAAACTTCTGTCAGGTTGCCTCTCAATCTCCTATGTTGCAGTGAGAAAAGCCCCAGCCTACCCAGCCTCTCTTCATAACTCAAACCTTCCATAACCAACAACATCCTGGTAAATCTCTTCTGAACCCTCTCCAGCTTAATAATGTCCTTCCTATAACTGTACAAGGAAGAGATGCTTTTGGGTTGTTTGGTGGATACAGTCAAAATTTAACATTTGCTTGTTCCTTCGAGAAATATCTTTCTAATGTTGATTAGGCCCAGGCAAAAACATCTCATTCCAAGGGCGATTTTATCTGTAGTTTGAACCTTCCCTTTCAATTCACCCTGCAGACTATGATTTCTACAGTTGTTTCAGAACAATACACTCAGGACGGAAGTTATGCATTAATCCAGCGCCAGTTAAGATAACACAGTTAGAGGAATTCTAATGGATGGAGAAAGTATTCTCAGAATGACAATATTTTGATTGTAAAGTTGCAAAAAATGCTTGGAAACCATTTACGCAAATCAGGAAGGATGTTCGCTTGGATTCCTGACCACACTTCAGGCCACGGAGAGTGGAAAAAAAGACCAGCTCAATTTTTGTTGCCCATCCTTAAATGGATACCTTGCTAGGCTTTTTCAGAGGGGAGTTAGGGTGTGAGCCACATTGCTGTGGGTCTGGAGTCACTTGTAGGCCTGACCAAATTGCCTTCTCCAGAGGACATCAGTGAATCATACTATCCCTACAGTGTTGGGGCAGGCTATTTGGCCCATTGAGTCCATGTTGCCCTGCCGGAGAGCATCCCATCACCCCCACCCTTATCTCTGTAACCCTGCATTTCCCTTGGCTAGCCCACCTACCCTGGACACTATGGGCAATTTAGCATGGCCAATCCACTTTAACCTGCACATCTTTGGACTGTAGGAGGAAACCTGAGTACCCGGAGAAAACCCACACAGACACAGGGAGAACGCGCAAATTCCACACACACAGCTGCCCGAGGATGGAATCGAACCTGGGTCCCCGGCGCTGTGAGGGAGCAGTGCTAACCACTGAGCCACCCATATGGGGCTTTAACAACAATAGCGGCCATTATTGATACCAGCTCTGGATTCCAGGTTGGATTGAATGGTGAGATTTGGACTCAAATGCCCAGAGCATTAAGCTGAGTTTACAGTGTTACTAACATTATCAAAACCCTCCTGCCTCCTGTTGCTGTGACTGGGAAAACAAATAGACCTTGAACACCGACTGAGGATATAGTCACTTCCAGGAGATGATGGCTTCTGTAACCCAATAGCCCTCATGAGAATCACAGGAGTGAAGGATGGGACACCATGCGTATAGGGAGCTGTATAAAACCATGAGGGGCACAGATAGGGTAGATAGGAAGGAACATTCCCCCTTGGTGGAGGGGGCAGTGACCCAGGGGACATGGGATTGAGGCAAGAGGCAGTACGTTTGGAGGGAATGTGAGGGCTCTTTCTCACCCAGAGGGTGGTGGGGAATCAGGAACTCACTGTCTGTCAGAGCGGGAGGGGCAGAAACCGTCATCACACTGAAGAGGTATTTAGATGTGCCCTTCCAAGACCAAGGGCCAAGTATTGGAGAACGGGATGAGAATAGTGAGGTGGCTGTTTTTAACTGGTACAGACTCAAAGGGCTGAAGGGCCACATTCTGTGTGTTGTAGGTTTCCATGACCCGACAACTGGAAAGCTGCTTTCTCTCTCTCAGACTTTCTCAGCAGTGCAGACCCTCCGAGGTGGATACGCGGCAGAACTTTCTGGAAGCAGGATGGCAGTCAGGGAACGGTGGCTAGGGGAGGGTGGGGAGTGTGGGTGGAGGCAATGCTGCTCGAGAGATAACAGACATGCGGGAGGAGAGGGTGGTAAGGCAGGGGGTGGGGGTTTGTGGAGGTAGGGTGGGGGAGTATGTATTCCTGCTGCCCCCACCCAGCACCCTATGCCCCCAGCAGTGACGGGAGAGGGAGGATGGGAGGGGAGGGTGGGGAGGGTGGGTGGAGGCAATGCTGCTCAAGAGATAACAGACCCGCGGGAGGAGACGGTGGTAAGGCGGGGGGCAGGAGTTTGCGGAGGTGGGGTGGGGGAATATGTATTCCTGCTGCCCCCACTCAGCCCCTCATGTCCCCAGCAGTGAGGGGAGAGGGAGGGTGGGAGGGGAGGGGAGGGGAGCAGGGGTCAGTAGGATTTTTAGGAAACAGGGATATTTGGGGGTTACGGGGGTAAGTTGGGGGATATGGAGGGTGGGATTGGGGGATACAGGGGCTGGGTTTGGGGCTTATGGGGGGAAAGTTCAGGGATAGAGGGGGAAGGTGGGAACACTGAAGCGTGTGCATGTGTGTGTGAGCATGTGTATGTGTGTGTTTGTGTGTGTGAGTGTGTGTGTTTGTGTGTGTGTGTGCGACTTGTGTAACTGTATATGTGTGTGTGTGAGAGTGAGTGTGTGTGAGTGTGAGTCAGTGTGAGTGTGTGTGTGTATGTGTGTGTGTGAATGTGTGTGTGTCTGTGTGTCTGTGTGTG
>JAHRHZ010000086.1:6744747-6763290 GCA_024137785.1 Ginglymostoma cirratum | reverse complement strand
CCAGGCTAAATTACCTGTAGTACTCAGGGATGTGTAGATTAGGTCAGTTATAGGGGGTTGGGTCTGGGTGGGATGTGTGAGGGTTGGTGTGGACTTGTTGGGCCAAAGGGCCTGTTTCCACACTGTAAGGGTTCCATGATTCTATAATCACTTCGTATGCTTCATTAAACTACACAACACCGGCAAGGTGTCTCTGCATGGGATAGTCCTGCCATCCTAGGGTTGAGTCCATTGCACCTTCATTACACTCCGTCTCTGGCAGTAATATCCATCCTGAGATAAGGAGATCAAAGTTGAATACAGCACTGGCTAAATCCAGCTCCTATACAATTAAAGTAAGAATTCATTATCCCTGTGCTCAAATCCTCTCACAATAACGCCTAACATGCCTAATGTCTTGCCGTGCCTGCACATTAGCCTTCTCTGACTTATTGACAAGAACACCCTTTTTATACCAACACTTTCCAACGTTGTCCCATCTAAGAAATACTCTCCACATCTGTTTGTCCTACCAAAATGGATATAGATGCACCATCATCCACATTATGTTCCATCTTTGCTGTTCCTGCCCACCCTCTAACCTTGTCCAAATGCCCTCGAAGCCACTTTATATCACCCTGACAACACTTGAGTCAGTCTGTGAGGTCCCTAGAAATCTGATTCCTCTTTGTTCCCTCTGTTCTTAGAGGTGACATATATAGCTTTCCATTCCACAATTCTCAAATAAAGAGAGTTTGGAAAATTCTAACTAATCTGTTGTCTCACAGCTGTGTGACTCAGCAGTGACCCTTAACAGCTACTGCCTCTGCTGTTTGATTTCTAGCACCTCTGGTCATCAGAGTCCGTCTAAGAAAAATTAACAGTGAAATTCACAGCTGACCTTGGGGAAACCTGCTGTGGTGAGTTCACAGCAGGGGAGCAGCTAAGTGGCTAGTTTTAAAGTGTAATCTTACTCTTTTTTTTGTTGTAAATCTACGGTAGTGAGTAACGTGGCTTCTTTTTTGATTATATGTTTTTATTGAGATCTGTCTCTTGATTCAACTTTAAAAATATAAAATGAAGTACTAAGCTAGGCTAGAACAGTGGTTTTTAGAGCAGTAACACTGTGCTATTTTCTGGGTCTGTAGATTGTTGAGGTGCGAAGATGACCTTCAGTAGAGTGATGTGCTGTTCCTGTTGGATGTGGGAGATTAGGGAGAGTTTCCATGTTACTGATGATTATATCTGCAGGAAGTGTGTTTGTTTGTGAATCCTATCGGATCACATGGATTGGGTGGAGAAGCAGTTAGAGGCAATGACGAATTTACAGGAGCTAGGGGGTGTGATGGATGGCAGTTGCAGGAAGGGAGATAAACTGAAGATACAGTCAAGCAGATGGATTACCTCCAGGAAAGGGAGGAGAGGGAAGCATGTCGTGCAGGAGTCTCCTGTGGCTGTCCCCATCTCAAACACGTACCTGTTTTGGAAAATGTAGGGAGTGATGGGTGGTGGTGGAGGGTTGATTTTCAGGCTGGAGGCCTGTGACCAGTGGTGTGCCACAAGGATCGGCGCTGGGTCCACTGTTTTTTGTCATCTTTGTAAATGATTTGGATGTGAAAATAGGAGGTATGGTTAGTAAGTTTGCAGATGACATCAAAATTGGAGGTGTAGTGGACAGTGAAGAAGATTACCTCAGAGTACAATGGGACCTTGATCAGATGGGCCAGTGGGCCGAGGAATGGCAGATGGAGTTTAATTTAGATAAATGTGAGGTCCTACATTTTGGAAAGACAAATCAGGGCAGGACTTGTACACTTAATTGTAAGGTTCTGGGGAGTGCTGCTGAACAAAGAGACCTTGCAGTGCAAGTTCATATTTTCTTGAAAGTGGGGTCGCAGGTAGACAGGGCGGTGAAGATGGCGTTTGGTACACTTGCCTTTATTGGTCAGTGCATTGAGTATAGGAGTTGGGAGGTCATGTTGCAGCTGTACAGGTCATTTGTTACTTTTGGAGTATTGCGTGTAATTCCGGTCTCCCTGGTATAGGAAGGGAGATGTGAAACTTGAAAGGGTTCAGAAATGACCTACAAGGATGTTGCCAGGGTTGGAGGGTTTGAGCTATAGGGAGAGACTGAATAGGCTGGGGCTATTTTCCCTGGAGCATCGGAAGCTGAGGGGTGACCTTATAGAGGTTTTTAAAATCATGAAGGGCATAGATAGGGTGAATAGCCAAGGTCTGTTCACCAGGATAGGGGAACCCAAAACTAGAGGGCATAGGTTTAAGATGAGAGGGGAAAGATATAACAGGGACCTAAGGGGCAACTTTTTCACAAAAAAAAAGTGGTGGAGGCTGGTACATTTACAACATTTAAAAGGCATCTGGATGGGTACATGAATAAGAACGGTTTGGAGAGATATGGGCCAAATGCTGGCTAACGGGATCAGAATTAGACAGGATATCTGGTCGGCATGGACAAATTAGGTCAAAGGGTCTGTTTCCATGCTGTTCAGCTCTATCACAAATTCCTCATCTACTTGGAAATTTGTCTCACTTGGCAATTCCTGTCATTTTTTCCATGAATTTCTTTCATGTTATATTGAATCCACTTAATTCTTCTCTGAGTATTATTTAGTCTTCCCACCCATGCATGCATTTCCAGATGTCAAACCATTCATTCCTGTGATCTCTCTGAATAAAGTTCTGAATACGTGCTGAATTCAGAGAGTCCTGTTGAAATGAAACTGATTGATCCTGCACTAGAACCCGTTTCACATGGAACTAAATATATATTCACTTCATAGATAACAAGGCGTGGGGCTGGATGAACACAGCAGGCCAAGCAGCATCATAGGAGCAGCTCTGATATATTCACTTCAGTCTTGTTTGCTGTGAGAAACAGGCTCTACAAATGGGGTCCACCTCACTTCCCAACCAATTGTTTTTTTTTCGTTCGGTCATGGGCTGTAGGCACCTGCTGATCCGCATTTGTTGCCCATCCCGAATCACACACAATCAGTTTTTCTAGACCACATTTACTGGTCAGTTAAGAGTTAACCACGTTTCAATGGATCTTAGATAGCACCCTGTGTACACACCACTACTGTCTGGAAGGACAAGGCAGCAGATACATGGGAACACTGTCACCTGCAAGTTCCCCTCCAAGCCACTCACCATCCTGACTTGGAAACATATCATTGTTCCTTCAGTGTCGCTGGGTCAAAGTCCTGGAATTCCATCCTTAAGGGCATTGTGGGTTACTCAACACAACATGGCCTCAGCGGTTCTCAAAGCTAACCCAGCCGGTGATACTAGAATAAATAAAACTAATCTGGAGATACACATAGGTCAGACCAGCTAAGAGTGACAGACTTCCTTCACTAAAGATGATTGGTGAAGTAAAAAGGCTTAGAGCTTTGCAGAACACCTACGCTCGATTCGCGACAAACGACTGCACCTCCCAGTCGCGAACCATTTCAACTCCCCCTCCCACTCCTTGGATGACATGTCCATCCTGGGCCTCCTGCAGTGCTGCAACGATGCCACTCGAAGGTTGCAGGAACAGCATCTCATATTCCGCTTGGGAGCCCTGCAGCCCAATGGTATCAATGTGGACTTCACAAGCTTCAAAATCTCCTCTCCCCCTACCGCATCCCAAAACCAGCCCAGCTCGGCCCCAGCCTCCCTAACATGTCCATCCTTTCTCCCACCTATCCCCTCCTCCCACCTCAAGCCCCACCCCCACCTCCTACCTACCAACCACTTACCAGCCTCATCCCTGCCTCCTTGACCTGTCCGTCTTCCCTGGACTGACCAACCCCCATCTACGCTCAACTTTACTGGCTCCATTCCCGCCTCTTTGACCGGTCTGTCTCCTCTCCACCTGTCTGCTCCTCTATCCATCTTCTATCCGCCTCCCCCTCTCTCCCTATTTATTTCAGAATCCCCTTCCCCTCCCCCATTTCTGAAGAAGGGTCCTGACCTGAAACGTCAAGCTTTCCTGCTCCTCTGATGCTGCTTGGCCTGCTGTTTTCATCCAGCTCCACACTTTGGTACCTCAGATCCTCCAGCATCGGCAGTTCCTATTATCTCTGGAGCTGTCAATGCTAGCTTTATGGCTATCATTACGGATACTAGATTTATAAGTTTAATTCAGACGCTACCCACTGTCACAGTGGGATTGGAGCCAATGTCCCCAGCACATTAGCTCAAGGCCTATGGTTTACTAGCCCAGTCACATTACCATTACAACACCATCCAAGGTTTAGTATGGGATAGTGGACTATATATACAGAAGGAGGTCATTCATTTCATCATCTTAGTGTTGGCTCCACAATAGAAGTAACACAGAATCCCTACAGTGCAAAAAAGAGGCAATTTGCCTTGCGGAGGCTGCATCAACTCTCCAGAGGGTGCCCCACCCAGACCCAGCTCCAGACCCCATGACTAACCCACACACTGCTGGCCAATCCACTCTAACCAGCACATCTTTGGACTGTGGGAGGAAACCGGAACACCCGAAGGAAACCCACGCAGACAAAGGGAGAATGTGCAAACTCCACACAGACAGTCAGTGGAATTAAACGCAGCACCCTGGTGCTGCAAGGCAGCAATGCTAACCACTGAGCCACCGTGCTGCCCTGAGAGAGCAGCTCAGTTCCAGGAGACACCAGAGAAGGAACTGGCCTGGTGACTTCTGACACTGTACCCACTGCAGCAGGGCAACACTTCCACAGGCTCGAGCATTTGTGCTGAATTATGGATGATTACCCCTGCTTGTAAGAAACATTTTTGTGCTGTAACTGTCAGCTTGATCTAGATTAACTAACAGGGAACTCTGCAAGGGAATATTTTGCTTGGATCTGAAACACTATTAAACTGGGAGTAAAAATGACTAATCTGCAACTTTTTATCGCACTGCCAGAATGGGTCATTTAGCAACTTATGTCAAACCAGAAGGGCATGTTTCTGCAAAATCAGAGAAAATTGCTGTCTTCTCACTTACTTTACCAGGCGAGAGGTCAACGGCCATTCGTACCATTTGAAAAAGAATGACCTGACATAAGAACTGCAATTCAGCATTTCAAAACCAAATTATCAATACCTCAGTTAGAACACAGTATTTGCAAGTGTAGTTAACAAAATAGATGTGTTATATTTTGAGCCAAGATTTAAAGAGACCGAACTTTGTGTTAACATATTTCTGGACTTTCTAAACTACAGTGAAATAAACTTTAATTTAACAGGCATAACATTTAGAAGTTTGTTTTTGGATGTTGACGTGGGGGCTACAAAGCAGCACGGTGGCTCAGTGGTTAGCACTACTACCTCACTGCACCAGGGACGCAGGTTAGATCCCAGATTTGGATAACCGGCTGTCTGCGGTTTGCACATTCTCCCTGTGTCTGTACAGGTTTGCTCCAGTTTCCTCCCACAGTCCAAAGGTGTGCATGTTAGGTGGAATGGCCGTGGGAAATTGTGCAGGCTCAGTGGGTTAGCCATGGGAAGTGCAGGATTATAGGGTGGTGGGGGGGGGTGGGGGAGGTGGTGGTCTGTATGGGCTGCTCTTGAGACGGTCAGTGTAGACTCAAATGGCCTGTCCCTACAATGTAGGGGCTTCTGTGAAAAAGTAGCATAGTTGGGAGAATTGATTATTCCAACCATTTGGGGGAACATTGGAAGGTACAGGTATGATACCCTTTGCTCAGATAAGAGCATCGTCTAAAATCACAACAATGTTAGACCCCTCAGACATGTTTAATTGCAGCACCGTGATGTTTTTCATTAAAATCATTATTTGAGAGAGCAAAGTGCCGCTTAATAATTCGCATTTTGGCCCACAATAACAACATAAGCCTTACTTGATGTTTTTAAGGTCTTTATTCTCTCGTAAAGACCGAAAGAACTGCGGATGCTGTAAATCAGGAGCAAAAACAGAGGTTGCTGGAAAAGCTCAGCGGGTCTGGCAGTGGGAGAGGAATCAGAGTTAATGTTTCAGGTCCAGGGCCCCTCCCTCAGGACTGATGGTAGTTTGGAAAAAGTTGTTTCTTTTGCAGAAGGTATGTTGGCGGAGAGGGTAAGGAGTGAAGATAGAGCCCAAAGAGGGAGAAGAGCAGCTGGACAGACAAAGGAGTGGTTAATGATCTCGCTGGGAGTGTGAATAGTTGTTAATGGGGACTGTTAGTGGATAACAATAGGTTGTGTGTAATGGCAGACCCTGTGATAATAAGTCCTGGCGTGTGGGGTTTGGAGTGAGGACGTGGAAGAAGCTCAAACCCCAAAATTATTGAACTCGATATTGAGAGCGGAGGGCTGCAGGATTCCCCAAGCGGAAAATGAGGAGTTGTTCTTCCAGCTTGTATTGAGCTTCGCTGGTACACTGCGGCAAGCCTGAGACAGAGGTGTTGGCTGGGGAATAGGGTGGTGCGTTAAAGTGGCAGGCAACAGGAAGACAACTTGTTTTCTCATGCTCATTCGATCTGAGTGGTAATGGTTGGGAGTCACAACTAGAAGTGAGGAAACTGCATGTTGCTTGAGGGACTCAGGTGTGAACCTCTGTTCTGGCCATTAGGCAACACAGAGTCGAGAGGTAGCGTTGAAATATCGGAGGGTGGAAAGGAGAGAGCAGGGCTCTGGTGGTGCTGTGGTTAGTGTCCTAGCGTCTGAACCTGGGTTCAAGTCCCACCTGCTCCAGACGTGTTCAGAAACATCTGTAAACAGGTTGATGAGGGAGATATTTAGAAAGTGGATGTGGAGCGGAGTATTAAAATGACAGATGTTGGCGATCAGACTGAATGTGTCTGTACGTTCGGTCTCCCTACAGTACACGTAGAGAGAATTACAGCGAATCAAGTACACTTCACTTGCTTTTGCGCCAACTGGTTTGGGGCTTTGGGTGGTGGTAATGGGACGGTATGAAAGGGCAGCTGTCCAGCCTCCTGTATTTGCAGGGGTGAAAGATCCAATCACCATAGTCTGTGAGGGCTGCTGTCTCATGAGAGGGAGATGACCGGTGATGAGTTTAACCCGAGGGTTGTCACAGCTCAAACAAGTGGAAAGAAATCAGGAGGGTCAGAACCTTTATAATCATCTCAGCTAGAGCAGGAATCGAACCCACACTGTTCTGCATTGCAGACCAGCAGTCCAGCCAACTGAGTGAAGGTGCCAAGGCCAAACAAGGGGGTGTTGGTGCTGATTAAGGGGAGCAAGGGAAGCAAGGTGTCTCCAAGGGCTGAAAGACGATGGGAATTAGGGTGGTGATGGATGGTGGTTTGGCCTGGGGCGTGGGGGTGCTGTGTGAGTGTGTTGTGTGACAGCTGGCAGTTCCTGAAGCAGAATCCTTACTGAAATAAAATGCCCAGCGGGCACATTGTAGACGCCAGGCAGTAAATGGCCAGATGGATGGCGGATGCAGGCTCGTCCCCCTTTTGAGACAATCAGTCTAATCCTGTGTCTACCACCAACGGAGACATACCTCAAAGATTAAGTATATTCAGTAAGGCACCTGAGTGTTGGCACAGTTCCAACACCAACAGGCTAATGCTCCAACACTCTCTCACTCACACACACACACACACACACACACACACCCCACACACTCACACACACACACTCTCACACACACACTCTCACACTCTCTCACACACAGACACTCACACACACGTGCACACACACACACTCTTACACTCTCTCACACACGCACATGCACATACACACATACACTCACAGATACACACACACACACTCTCACATGTACAGACGCACTCTCACACACACACTCACATGTACTGACACACACACACAAACAGACACACACACTCATACACTAACACAACTCTCACACACACAGACACACACACACTTACTCTCATACACACACACTCTAACACACACTCAACACACACACACTAAGACACACTCTAACACTCATGCACACATAAATACACACTCACTCACACTCGTACACACACTCACACTCGTACACACACACATAAACATACATACTCTAACACTTACACATACGCACACTAACGCGCACACACACACAGACCGACACACACTAACATGCACACAACTCAACACACACACACACACATGCTCTAATTCAGACACAGACATGCTCACACACACATGCACACACACATACACTCTAACACACATATACACGTACTCTAATACACACTCACAGAACACATACTCTAACACACACACGTACACACCAACACCAATACACGCACTCTCACATTCATACAAACAGAGACTCTCACATATACACTCTAACGCAAACACACACACACGCACACACACACAGACAGGCACACACACTCTAATTTACAGCACACTCACACACACAGACACACACATATACACACTCACTCACACTTATACACACACATTCACACTCATACACACACAGACACAAATACACTCTAACACACACTCACACAACACACACACACAGACACACTCACTCTCACTCACACACACACATACACACTCTCTCTCACACACACACATTCACACACACAGACACACGCACACACACGAACACACACACACACACGCTCACACACACACGCTCACACACAGACACAGACACACACACACTCACACACACAGACACACACACAGACACACACACACACACACTCACACACACAGACACACACACAGACACACACGCACGCTCACACACAGACACACACACACACGCACACACTCACACACAGACACACACACGCTCACACACAGACACACACACACACACACGCACACTCACACACATTCACACACACAGACAGACACACACTCAGTGATGCCCGCATCCCATGAATGATTAAAGAAAAAAAGCATTTACATGTATTTGAGATTCTGAGAGGGTCTGATGACTGAAAAGACCCCCATTTACCTTCAGCAGGTAAATTTGCCCTCAGACAGTTAGGTGGAACAATGTGGAATGTGCTATGGGGAGTGAAGGACAGTGGGAACACTGGGTTTAGGGAACCCCATGCAGTGACTCTGACTTCAAAGTCCCACTGGGCGGTATTTCCAGTCCCTGACCAATATGGGCATTCACCAGGAAGTTGGGAAACTTTCAAGAGATTGGGATTGGAGAGTACCAAGCCCCATTTTCCAACCAGTTACAGAACGGCAAGGCGAGATTCACTTTGGTGAGTGGCAAGAGGCCTATCAGCATTGATGGGCATTTCATTATTATCTCATCTCTCCTCGCTGATGTTTGGGTCACCCAGTCTCTGCCTGTAGCCAGAAACTGGACAGCGACAATTCCCGACGTGTGAGAGTGGGATAGTTACCTTGGCAACACCAGCTTACCGCCAGCTCTTTTAGTCTACCACCTCAGATGCCAGGCACCAATGTCTCAGGGCATGCCTCACGGGCAGAGACAGCATCTACCTGCACCCATCCATCGACCTTGGCATGAGAAAGTGAAGGTTTGCAGCCTGGCTAGTTATAGAACATAGAACATAGAACAGTACAGGCCCTTTGGCCCACGATGTTGTGCCGAAATTTTACCCTAAACCTAAGGTCTATCTAACCTCCACCACTGCCTTACACTATCATCCACATGCCTATCTAATAGCCGCTTAAATGCCCCTAATGAGGCCGACTCCACTACCTTCTCCGGCAATGCATTCCACGTGCCTACCACTCTCTGATTGGAGAACCTACCTCTGATGTCTCCCCGATAGCTACCTCCCTTCACTTTAAAACTATGTCCCCTCATAAAAGCTACCTCCACCCTAGGAAAAAGTCTCTGGCTATCTACTCTATCTATACCTTTGATCATTTTGTACACCTCTATCAAGTCATCTCTCATCCTTCGTCGTTCTGAATAGAAAAGCCCTAGCTCTCTCAACCTTTCCTCGTAAGACCTTCCCTCCATTCCAGGCAACATCCTGGTAAATCTCCTCTGCACCTTTTCCAACGTTTCCACATCTTTCCTGTAATGAGGTGACCAGAACTGGACACAATACTCCAGATGTGGCTGAACCAGGCTTTTGTATAGCTGGAGCATAACTTCACGGCTCTTGAACTCAATCCCTCTACTAATGAAAGCTAACACATCATACGCCTTCTTAACAACTCTATCCACCTGGGTGGCAGCTTTCAGGAAACTGTGGACATGAACCCCAAGATCCCACTGCTCCTGCACACTGCCAAGAATCTTTCCGTTAACCCTGTATTCTGCTTTCAAGTTTGTCCTTCCAAAATGAATCACCTCACACTTTTCAGAGTTAACCTCCATCTGCCACTTCTCAGCCCAGCTCTGCATCCTATCAATGTCCCTTTGTAACCCAGAACAGCTCTCCGCACTGTCCACAACGCGACCCACCTTCGTATCATCCACGAACTTACTAATCCACCCTTCCACTCCTACATCCAAATCATTTACAAAAATCACAAATAGAAGAGGACCCAGAACAAATCCTCATGGTACACCACTCGTAACTGAGCACCATGTTGAATATTTTCCCTCCGCTACCATCCTTTGTCTTCTAAGGGTCAGCCTATTCTGAATCCAATCTGCCACATTTCCCCCTATCCCATGCCTCCTTACCTTCTGCATGAGCCTACCATGGGGAACCTTATCAAACGCCTTACTTAAATCCATGTATACCACATCCACTGCTCTACCTTTATCTAAGTGTTTGGTCACCTCTTCAAGGATTCAGAGATAATAGGTACTGCAGATGCTGGAGAATCCGAGATAACAAGGTGTGGAGCTGGATGAAAACAGCAGGCCGAGCAGCATCATAGGAGCAGGAAAGCTTGACGTTTCAGTTCTAGACCCTTCATCAGAAATGGGGGAGGGGAAGTGGGTTCTGAAATAAATAGGGAGAGAGGGGGAGGCAGATAGAAGACGGATAGAGGAGAGGATAGGTGGAGAGGAGGCAGACAAGTCAAAGAGGCGGGGATGGAGCCAGTAAAGGTGAGTGTAGTTGGGGGGGAAGGGAGGAGATAGGTCAGTCCAGGGAGGATGGACAGGTCAAGGGGGCGGGATGAGGTTAGCAGATAGGGGATGGGGGTGGGGCTTGAGGTGGGAGGAGGGGATAGGTGGGAGGAAGGACCGGTTAGGGAAGCGGGGACGAGCTGGGCTGGTTTTGGGATGCGGTTGGGGGAGGGGAGATTTTGAAGCTTGTGAAATCCACATTGAATAAGGTTTGTGAGGCATGATCTACCCCTCACAAATCCATGCTGACTACCACAAATCAAACTGTGCCTTTCCAAGTGATCATAAATCCTATCTCTCAGAGCTCTTTCCAATAATTTGCCCACCACTGAAGTAAGACTAACTGGCCTGTAATTTCTGGGGTTATCCTTATTCCCTGTTTTGAACAAGGGAATGACGTTTGCCTCTCTCCAATCTTCTGGCACTATACCCGTGGACAGTGAGGACGAAAAGATCATCACCAGAGGCCCTGCGATCTCTTCCC
This sequence comes from Ginglymostoma cirratum, assembly GCA_024137785.1. Lineage (NCBI taxonomy): Eukaryota > Metazoa > Chordata > Chondrichthyes > Orectolobiformes > Ginglymostomatidae > Ginglymostoma > Ginglymostoma cirratum. The sequence continues at coordinate 6,751,858 of JAHRHZ010000086.1, read as the reverse complement.
TCGCTTCCCATAGAATCCTTGGATAAATCCCATCAGGCCCGGGGGACTTATCCATCTTCAACTTCCTCAAAATTCCTAGTACATCTTCCTTACTAACGTCCACCTCCTCTAGCCGACCAGCCTGTTTCACACTGTCCTCCCCTACAACTAGGTCCCTCTCAGTTGTGAATACCAAAGAAAAGTATTCATTAAGAACCTCTCCTGTCTCTTTAGGCTGCCTGCACAAATTCCCTTTACAATCCTTGATCAGCCCTACCCTTTCTCTGGTCATTCTCTTATTCCTCTCGTACATGTAAAAAGCCTTGGAGTTTTCCTTGATCTTATCTGCCAAGGTTTTCTCATGCCCCCTTATAGCTCAAGCCCTTTCTTCAGCTCCTTCCTGGATAACTTGTATCCCTCTAGAGCCTTTTCCGATCCTTGTTTCCTAAACCTTATATAAGTATCCTTCTTCCTTTTAACTAGTCATTTGAACTCTTTTGAGAACCATGGCTCCCTCACTTGACCGCCTCTTCCCTGCCTGCTAGGGACAAACATATTGAGCACGCGCAGTATGCATTCCTTAAACAATCTCCACATTTCAATAGTGCTCTTCCCTGACAGCATCTGTTCCCATTTTGTTACCCAGTTCTTGCCTAACAGAATTGTAATTACCCTTCCCCCAATTATAAATCTTACCCTGCTGTATGTACCTATCCTTTTCCATGACTATTGTAAGAGTAACAGAGTTATGATCGCTACTGCCAAAATGCTCTCCTACCAACAGGTCTAACACTTGGCCCGGTTCATTGCCAAGCACCAAATCCAAAGTGGCCAAAGTTGCTATAGAAACAATGGCCTACCATTGAGTTGTGAGCCTCAGTAGGAGATCGGTACAGTGGCAGGGATAGAGTGAGTGTGAGGAAGCTGAGAGAAGAGTGCGATACCTACCCTGGCCGAAGGACCTTTGGCACTGCACCAACGCGGGTGGCCACTTTGGACGGGTTGAGATGTTGTGCCCCTTCCTTCTGCCAGTCCTGGTGGAAGAGGATGCCCCTCCTCTGCACCACCTCACCTGCCAACATCACCAGGTCCTGTTCACAGAGTGGGCATCAATTTCCCCTTCCTTGTCACATTCACAGTGGGGGCAGCTCCGCACTGCCAACACTTGACCAGAAGCACAACCATGGTTTCCATATGGCGCTAGTGCCGGGGATACCGGAATGTTCCAGCAGTGAGTACATCCACCTATGATGTGTTAGAGACCTCAAGGATAGAAGACTCCCATAAAAATTGCCAAAAAAAATCAACGCCATCTACAAGGCACAAGTCAGGAGTGTGATGGAATACTCCTCACGCGCAGCTCCAACGACACTCATAAAGTGACTTGGTGGCTCAGTGGTTAGCACTACTGCCTCACAGCGCCTGGGACCTGGGTTCGATTCCACCCTCAGGGAACCGTCTGTGTGGAGTTTGCACATTCTCCCCATGTCTGTGTGGGTTTCCTCTGGTTTCCAAGCATGTGTGAGTTAGGTGGATTGGCTATGCTAAATTGCCCATAGTGTCCAGGGATGTGTAGGTTAGGTGTGAACCCCCATGGGAAATGCAGGGTTACAGGGATAGGGTAGGGGGATTGGTCTGGAGGGGATGCTCTTCAGAGGGTTGGTGTGGACTTGTTGGGCTGAATGGCCTGTTCCTACACTGTAGGGGTTCTCTGATAAGCTTGACACCATCTGAGACTAAGCATCCCCAAACGTTTACTCCCTCTGCCACCAACACGCAGCAGGAGTGTGTATTATCTACAAGATGCTCTTCGGAAATTCAGCAAGGCTCCTAGCACTGCACTTTCCAAACTACAAAGCTCTACCATCTTGAAGGACAAGGGCAGCAGTTACAAGGGAATGCCATCCCCCTGTCGGCTCCCTTCTAAACCTCTCCCCATCCTGATTGGGAAATATATCGCCTTTCCTTCACTGTCACTAGGTCAGCCCTATGGATGTCTGCAATTGTCTGCTCAGCCTGCAGCAGCTCAAGTTGGCTCCTTATGTAGCACAGCCTTCCCAGGGGAAGTTAAAAATTGGCATCAAATGTTGTCCTTTGGGAGGCTCCTATCTGTGAATGAACAATAATAAGGACAAAGTTACCGGCCAAAGACCACTGGCTTTGTCTACTTTGGCCACATGATCCCCTGTGGGAAGCAACTTTTGGTGGGATCTTGTGAGATGTAGAGAGAGAGAGCGAGAGAGAGAGAGCGAGAGAGAGAGGAGGACAGTGACAGACCTTGTGTGCCACAGCCCATTTGACACCACTGCCAGGAGGCTGTGAGATCAAATCCCACTCCAGACATGTGCCATAGAGTCCAGGGTGACCTTTCCAATGCAGTGCTGAGGTGGGGATGGTTAGGTAGGCTGTGCGTGCTGACTTTGGGGAGGAACATTAAGGATAAGATTCTGCCCATCCTCTCAGGTGGTTAGAGAGTTCCTCCTATTTCGACAAGGAGCAGGGGAACTCTTCCTGGTCAATATTTCTCCCCCAACTTACAGTGAGGAGCAGATAATCTGAAGACCACCGTATTTCTGTTGGTGGGAGCTTGCTGTGCACAAAGCAGTTGTTGTGCATTCTGCATTACAGCAGGGGCCACCCTTCAGAGAGAATGCAGGGTGCCCAGACAAAACAGGAAGAGCCATATAAATGTTAATCACCCTCTCTCTTTAATGGGGGTCAATGGGCTGAGGAGTGGCAGATGCAATTTAATTTGGATAGACATGAGGTATTGTATTTTGGCAATGTAAACAAGGGCAGGACTTATACAATGAAAAGTAGGGCCCTGGGAAATGTTGTAGAACAGGGAGACCTGGGGGTTCAGGTACATAATTCTTTGCAGCCTCAGGGTAGACAGGGTGGTTAAGAAGGCTTTTGAGTATAAGAGTTGGGATGTCATGTTGAGGTTCTACAGGACGTTGGTGAGACCTCTTCTGGAGCATTGTGTTCAGTTCTGGTCGCCCTGTTATAGGACAGATATTATTAAACTGGAGAGGGGTTCAGAAAAGGTTTACCAGGATGTTGCCAGGAATGGAGGGTTCGAGGCTGGATAGACTGGGACTTTTTTCAAAGGAACATGGGGGACGGAGGGGTGACCTTTTGGGGGTTTATAAAATTATGAGGGGTATAGATAAGGTGAATGGCAGGTGTCTTTTTTCCTAGAGTGGGGTTTTCAGGATCTGGGGCAAATTTTTAAGGTGAGCAAAGAAATATTTAAAGAAGATGTGAGGGGCAACTTTTTTACACAGAGAGTAGTTCATGTGTGAACTTCCAGAGGAAGCGGTGGATGTGGGAACAGTTACAACATTTAGAAGACATTTAGATAAGCACATGAATAAGAAATGTTTGGAGGGATATGGGCCAAGCGCAGGCAAGTGGGACTAGTTTAGTTTGGGATTGTGGTCAGCATGGACTAGTTGGGCCGAAGGGTCTGTTTCCATGCTGTATAACTGTGTGATTTCTCGAGCGCTGGTTGTGCTGAGAATTCCGTGTCCTGGTTTTAAGTGGCTATTTGTGCAGCTGCTCCATGTAAGTGGAGAACAGATAAAATCTAAATATTCCGAGCATGTTCCAAACAGGGAAGAGGAGACAGAGTGCATTGGGTTCATCCAAGTTGGTACACTGGTCACTCGGTTGATCTGATGTCTGGGTTAAATCAAATGCAAACAAACTCTGGGGTCAGGTCCCAGCAGGTAATGAAATGGTTTTAGTGCAAAGAAAAACAGAAGCAATTTAGAAACAGTGCAGTCCCTGGCTTTCAAATGGAATAACTTCCCGGTTGTTATAAATTATAGACCTTTAAGTCACAGGAACGTACTGTAAAAGAAGGAACTGTTGGCAATGTTGCTCCTGGTTTATGGACCCCACGTTCTCAGAATCTTGCTGCGTGACTGTAAAATCACAGGATCCCAACAGTGTGGAAGCAGGCCATTCGGCCCAACCCTAGCATGGTAGAGGATGACATTGGAATGAAATAAAATGTTGGAGATTTTAAAACTAAAACGTTGGTCTCATGAGGACCACGTCAATGGTTGTAAAATCTTATCTGTCTCTCTAATGCCCTCGAGGGAGGGAAATCAGCCGTCCTTACCTGGTCTCGTGTACACGTGACTCCAGACCCATGGCAATCTGGTTAACCCTCAGAAATGGCCCAGCAAACCATTCAATTAAGGGATGGGCAACAAATGCCAGCCGACTTTCAAGGCTGCCCAATGTGACAGGACTACAGAGAGAAAGGACGGTATCTCCCACCCACCGTCAGGATGGTCATTGGTTACATCAGTAGAGAACAGGTAGCCATGCCATCAACAACAATCAGCAACGTCACCGGAGAAATCAGATCTCTCCCCACAACCCCCTACACATGGCACAGACCCTGCCCCTCACAAATCCACCTCTTCAGCCGTTACTGAAGTTTCTCTATCCCTGAGAGATTCACTTTGCTCCATACCTGCCACGTGACACCTACACAAAGACATACAGTCTGTGAAAATTCCAGGTGACCGGGAATGTGCTCCTGGGTCTCACTCAGTCTGAGCTGTTGGATGTAGATTCATTCCACCGTCACTTGCTGCCAGAGGTCAGACTGTCGTGTTTGACAGCAGACAGCTAACCCTGTCACTGTTGTTTAAGGTGAGGACACAGCACTTACAAACCCTTGCAGCACTGCTCCACAGACTGTAGGCAGGGTAATCTCAGACACATGGTGGGACACAGACAGCCAGGATGTAAACATGTCATCTTGCTGCAGTTAATGTACAGCATACAACCTGGGAATGTTTGTCAGGGACAGTGTACGGGGAGCTTTATCCTGTATCTAACCCCGTGCTGTCCCTGTCCTGGGAATGTTTGATGGGGACAGTGTACAGGGAGCTTTACTCTGTATCTAACCCCGTTCTGTTCCTGTCCTGGGAGTGTTTGATGGGGAACAGTGTAGACGAAGCTTTACCTTCCATTTAAAAGAGTGGAGGGAGCTTCACTCCGGATCTGACCCCATATGCACAATGTGAGTATTTGCCAAAAGGCAGAGTTCATCTCTTGCGCTCTCTGCCTTGTTTGTCAGGGTTTAGGACCTAGACCACCTGATGGAATTTCCATTCCTCATCGCTGATTCGAATAGTTTCTGGATGTCAGAACCTGTGACAAGCTGAAAAGGATGTGACACACAAGCAAACTCACTGCCCATCTATAATTTAGTACCGACCCTGGATGGTGCTGCAAGGTGATAATGGAGAGGGAAGCAAGTCTCTGAATGGGCTGGGGTTTCTCAATGAAGAGATTGAGTGCCCACACAATGTGGGTATTAAATAATTCAGGTATCCGCTCTGAGGAAGAGCGGAGTGAGCAGGTCATTCATTGTCATGAGTAGACGATGTAATGCAAAGCCTTGTCAATGGTAATGTGCAGGTTGGGCTTGTTTACAGGAATGGATTGAAGATACTGTAGCTCTGGGGTGATCAGTTTCCTTGCCCTAGTTTCATCAACATCTCCAAGGGGAGACCGTTTTCGGATTAGTTGTGATCATCGCACATTAAGTCACAGGCAATGTGGGTCAGGTTGAACACACACTGTTCTGGAACCCAGCTCCCTCAGTTGGGAGACATGCCCAAAACAATACTGAGGGTAGGACAGAAAATATGGACAATGATGCAATGTCTCATGGCACTTAATGCTGGGCCTGTAGAGAGCTGAATCATCAATAAAGAGGCGATGGCCTACTGGTGTTATGGCTGGACTCTTAATCCAGTTAATGTCTTGGAGACCCAGGCTTGAATCCTGCCAAGGCAGATGGTGGAATTTGAATTCGATAAAAATCTGGGATTAAGAGTCTAATGAATCCATTGTCAGGAAAAACCCATCTGGTTCACTAATACCCTTTAGCTAGGAGGAAGTTGTCATCCTTACCTGCTCTGGCCTACCTGTGTCTCTAGTCACACAGCTAATGTGGTTGACTTGCAACTGCTCTCTGAGCAATAAATCCTGGCCAGGCCAGTGATGCCCTTATCCCTTGAATAAATAAATGAATCCTCTCGCCAAGGAGGAAGGTGGGGAGCACCAGTGTGATATGGATAAAGATGTGATGGATGAAATGCTGCTTTGGCAGCAACAATCAGGAAGACGCATTATTATCTGGCTGTAAATTGAGAGAGGTGAATGCTCAGTGAGTGTCCTCATGCACCAGTTGGCACAAGTTATAAAATATTACATTATTAACCAATATGCTTGCCTTTATAATGGGAGGATTTGAGTACCGGAGCAGGGGAGTCTCACCACAATTATACAGGGTCTTGGTGAGACCACACCTGTAATATTGTGAGCAGCTTTCTTATCCGAGGAAGGATGCTCTTGCTATCACGGGAGTGCAGTGAATGTTGACCAAACTGATTTCTAGGATGGCAGGTAAAGAGAGATTGAACTGGTTGGCATCATATTCGCTGGAGTTTCGAAAAATGAGGTGGGGTCTCATAACAACCTATAAAATTCGAACAGGATAGATGCAGGAGGGATGTTCCCAATGGTGGGGGAGGGGGGGAGTCCAGAACCAGGAGGCATGGTCAAAGGATAAGGGGTAAACCTTTTAGGAATGAGCTGAGGAGAAATGTCTTCACCCAGAGAAAGTGGTCAGCCCGCAGTTTCAGCCTAAACATTATGTGACTTCAAGAAGGAGTTGGCACTTAGGGTGAAAGAGATCAAAGTGTATGGTGGAAAGGCTATTGAGATGGATGGTCAGCCATGATCAGAATGAATGACAGAGCAGGCATGAGGAGGCCAAATGGCCTACTGATGTTCCTATTTTCATTGTTCACAGGGAGAGTAATGCAATGGGCTCAAGTCCAGTTTCCTACGGGATATATATCTGCAACTTGCTATTTATATAGTTTCCATTCGCACTCCCAAACAAATTCCCAAAGTGCCCCCGTTCGAGCCCACAGCTGGTTGACCGGATGTAAAAATGTAAGAATTTCACCTTGCTACAGCGAGCAGAAATATCGAGGCACAGTGTAGAGGGAGCTTTACTCTGTATGTAACCCCATGCTGTCCCTGTCCTGGGAGTGTTTGATGGGGACAGTGTAGAGGGAGCTTTACTCTGTAT
>JAHRHZ010000086.1:6714559-6742490 GCA_024137785.1 Ginglymostoma cirratum | reverse complement strand
TCCTGCTCCTATGATGCTGCTTGGCCTGTTGTGTTCATCCAGCCCCACGCCTTGTTATTACAGTTTCCTTTCATGTTTTTACCTTTTGCTTTCTCGATAAGTTTTAAAATGTGTTCAAAGGAAAAGCAAAAGGTCTCAAGCTCCTTGCGCAATCAGTCCTCTGCATATTTCTAAAAATGTAGTGTCTTTGTTTGAGATGATTGAAGTCAAAATGCCATCTTCAACACACAAGTGGAAGGGACCAAAAGGTTGAAATTTTCACCGAGTGTGAAACATTCCATATGTTTTTCGTCCTGAAGCAATCGCAGGAACACAGCTCAGCCCTGGGAAGAACAGGCGCAATTACAAATTGGACTAGCAAAAGTGGGTATTTGATCCAAAAAAAACTGCTCATGGGCCCAGTGATTAGTTTACAAACCTGCAGCAATTTTGTGAATCGAAAACACGATTTGAGGGTGGAGCGTACAGAGCACAAAAGGACGACTCACGCGATGGGGGATGTTCTCACTGATAATGCAGTCAAGATCAATGTGTCTGCACTGTCGGTGCAAGAGATCCATGATCCACAGGGTGGGGAAAGCAGATATCACCAGGAGTTGGTGCAGTGAGAACTACACTTCTGAACTTTGTGGAGTGTACAGGCTCTGTCGAATGGAAGCAGATCCTGGGCGAATTGCGCAAATCAAATTTTCATACGTTGTTAGCGGACAAAACATTTTGGCCCAGAGTGAAGTTGATTTTGTACATTAAGTTTCGACCAGAGTCTGAACTTGTTTATAAGGCTGTCTTTGTAGGAATGTTGAAACTTGTGACAGTGTCTCCATTCTATTAGCAATTTTATGTGAACCGTGACCTTGAGTTATAGAAATGGTGATGTTTACATCAGATGGAGGTCTATTATGCTTGGAAAGAATAATGGAATAGAGACAGTGTTGCAACATGAAATCAAACATTTGTTGGAACACTGTGTTGCTCACACAGTAGATCAGGGAATAGATGACATTTGGAAGTGGGTCTCAATTATGCAAGTTATTGAACCACTCTTGTAGAGTCACTTTCTCTACGAGAATTCTCACAGTGATGCCAGTACACTAAGAACATCATTCAGAGCTGTCAACGCAACATGACCTTAAATAAGTTCACATTTTTCACATTGTACTCTATTTCCAGGTCTTTACTTCATCTATTTATATCCTTCTGTAACGGCTTCACAACTTGCTTTCCCACCTATCCTTGTGTCATCAGCAAATTTAGCCTTGGTCCCATCACTTAGAGTCACAGAGCTGTACAGCACAGAAATAGACCCTTCAGTCCAACTCATCCATGCCGACCAGATATCCTAAAGTAATTCAGCCCCATTTGCCAGCATTTGGCCCTTATCCCTTTAAACCCTTCCTATTCAAATACCCATTCAGATGCCTTTAAAATGTTGTAACAGTACCAGCCCCCACCACTTCCTCTGGCAGCTCATTCCATACACACACCACCCTCTGCGTGAAAACATTGCCCCTCAGGTCCCTTTTAAATCTTTCCCCTCTTACCTTAAACCTATGCCCCCTAGTTTTGGACTCCCCTACCCTGGGAAAAGGCCTGGGCTATTCACCCTACCCTCATGATTTTATAAACCTCTATACGGTCACCCCTCAGGGTCCAACACTTCTATAAATTGATAGCACTGATCATGTGGCAGAGCACTCATGCTCTCTCACCAACCAAAAATGCTGCTTCCTTTCTGCCTATTTCCCATTTTCTGATAGCTAGCCGATCTTCTATGCCTGTGCCAAGACTTTTATTAGCTTTTTATTTTCCAGATAACCTTTGATCTGGCACCTTATCAACTGCCTTCTAGAAATCCCAAGTACTTTGTAACAGCCAGTTCCCCGTTATCCGCAACACATGAGTTTTCCAAACTCCCATAGGCCACTTACACATGATCTCCCTTTCACAAGCCATGGTGACTCTGCCCTGATTATCTTAAATGTTTCAAAGCACCCTACTGTAATGTCATTCATAATAGCTTCTAACACCATCTCTATGATTGATGTGAAGCTAATTGGTTAGCACTGCTGCCTCACAGCACCAGGGACTTGGGTTCGATTCCATCCTCGGGTGAGTGTCTGTGTGGGGTTTGCACATTCTCCCTGTGTCTGCGTGGGTTTCCACCCACAATCCAAAGATGCACAGGTTAGGGTGGATTGGCCACTCTAAATTGTCCCATAGTGTGTCAGTTAGGTGTGTTAGCCACAGGAAATGCAGCGGTACAAGGATAAGATAGGGGAATGGGTCTGGGTGGGATGCTGTTCAGAGGGCTAGCGTGGACTTGTTGGACTGAATGGCCTGTTTCCACACTGTAGGGAATCTGGTAATTGTCTGTCTCCCTCCCTTTTTGAATAAAAGAGACATTCACTATTTTTCAATCTAATGGAACCTCCCATGCATCTAGAGAATTTCGGAAAAATTAAAATCAGTTTTCTTACTTGACACTTCGTTCATGATCCAACAACTTGCTCAGTCCCACTCTCCTGGTGATTGCAATTTTCTTCTGATCTCCCATTTCCTGAGAGAGAGCTATTTCTGAGATGTTATACTTATCCTCTACAGTGAAGAGGATGCAAAATATCTGTTTAATTCAGCTGCCTTCTCTTTATTTTCCATTGTTAATTCCCCAGACACACTTCCTGTGGGACAGAGTGGAAGAGTTAAATCATTAACTCTCCAAAGTGCTTAGATTGTGAGGCAACGAGAGCTGGCTAGACAGGGGTACCATGCCTGTGCCACTGGGAGGTGGTGTGTGCGGATTGGCAGGCTTAACTGGGTGAAGGGCGAGAGGAATAGAAAACCAAATGACTTGTGGTTCTCCTCCTTCCCGCAATTTTCATTCAAAGTTTGGATTTGTGCTCTCATCCAGGTCCTGAGTTGGAAGGAACATCCAAGGTCCTCTGGGATTAGGAATATAACCAATCCCGACGGACAATCACGAGGGTTACATTAATGTCTTTCCTCCTGGAGATCTTGCCCACCTTCCCTCTGAGCATCAAAAGGGCAGTAGATAGAGAACTACATCACAGAGTGTTATCCTGTGTGGACCTCATTGCTGTTCTATTAACTGGGAGATAGAGCCGTCCAGTCACAGAGATGTACATCATGGAACAGACCCTTCAGTCCAACCAGTCCATGCTGACCAGATATCCTAAATTAATCTAGTCCCATTTGTCAGCATTTGTTCCATATCCCTCTAAACCCTTCCGATTCATAAACCCATCCCGATGCCTTTTAAATGTTGTAATTGTACCAGCCTCCACCACTTCCTCTGGCAGCGCATTCCGTACTCGCACCACCCTCTGTGTGAAAATGTTGCCCCTTAGGCCCTTTTTAAATCTTTTCCCTCTCCCCTTAAACCTCTGCCCTCTAGTTTTGGCCTTCCCTACTCTGAGGGCAAGACCTTGTCTATTTACCCTATCCATGCCCCTCATCATTTTATAAACCTCTATAAGGTCACCCCTCAGCCTCCGATGTTCCAGGGAAAATAGTCCCAGCCTATTCAGTCTCTCCCTATAGCTCAAACCCTCCAACCCTGGCAACATCCTTGTAAATCTTTTCTGAGGTACATAACTAACCAGGACCAGCTGACGTTTCAGAGTATTACAGCACAAAGGGTGACTAGGCTCCAGTGTGACAAGCTCTACAGGAATTAACTCAGGAATTGGGTGGGGAGCCAGCAGGAGATGTTGCTTCCCATAGACGGTTGAAAAGAGAGAGAAAAGAGAATTGGTGAGGCCGTACCTGGAATATTAGGTGCAGGTTTGATCTCCTTATCTGAGGAAGGACGTCCTTACAATAGAGGGAGTGCAGTGAACATTTACAAAATTGATTCCTGTCTTGGCATGACTGACGTATGAGGAGAGATTGAGCTGGTTAGGATTGTATAAAGCCATCCCTCTCGCACTGAACAGGACCAAAGCAAGAATGCCAAATTCCAACCCGCATCAACAACTCGGAACGACAGGGAGAAAGCACGTTGATTGGTCATTCAATTCTGATTGGCTGAGGTGTCACCATGCATAAGCTACATGCTCCTAAGCTTCTTGATCAGAGGTATAGACAGAGTGGACAGCCAGAGGCATTTTCCTAGGGCAGACATAGCTATTATGAGGGGATATAGTTTTAAAGTGAGTGGAGGTAGATAGAGGGGAGACGTCAGAAGTAGGTTCTTTACTCAGAGAGTGGTAAGGACGTGGAATGCATTGCCGGAGCGGGAAGTGGAGTCGGCCTCATTAGGGGCATTTAAGCAGCTATTAGATAGGCATATGGATGATAGTATAAGGTAGGGGTGGAGGTCAGATAGACCTTGGGATTAGGGTAAAAGTTCGGCACAACATCGTGGGCTGAAGGGCCTGTACGGTGCTGTACTGTTCTATGTTCTTGGTAATTTAAGAAAAGGCGCAAAATTCGAACATAATCCTTTAGTTTTCAGAGAACACGTATGGCACATCTGGCAGGTGGAAATAAACCATATCGCGAGGTTGACTGATTATCTTCAATTAGTTACTAGTTTAGCTAATTAACGCGCTTAGGATTGACCAGCAAGTGCTGCCCAGTCACGGACTCACATCTAACTGTAGACACTTTGTTTGCTGTTTTGTGACTGTGGTCTCAGTGAGTAACCACTTGCACTCTACCCCTTGCAAAGGGACATCTTGTTTGATTGGATCAGCAAACATTCGGAACACAGACTAAGTACCTGGTATTACACCAGCCTAGGAATTGGTGAGGCCGTACCTGGAATATTAGGTGCAGGTTTGATCTCCTTATCGGAGGAAGGATGTCCTTACAATAGAGGGAGTGCAGTGAACATTTACCAAATTGATTCCTGTCTTGGCATGACTGATGTATGAGGAGAAATTGAGCCGGTTAGGACCGTATTCAATAGATTTGAAGCAAATAACAGGGGATCTCCTAGAAACCTACAAACTTCTAACAGGTTAGATGCAGGAACGATGTTTCCAATGGTTTGGGGTCACTGTTTAAGGATAAGGGGGAAGACCTTTCAGCAGTGAGATGAAGAGAAATGTCTTCACCCAGACAGTGGTGACCCTGTGGAATTAATTACCGCACTATCCCAGGAATCGGTTAGATAAATCTTTGCTGCACTCTCTCTATAGCAAAAACATCCTTCCTCAGATATGGAGACCAAAACTGCACTCAATATTCCAGGTTTGGTCTTACTAATGTTCTGTACAATTGCAGCAAGACATCCTTGTTCCTGTGCTCGAATGCTCTCCCTATGAAGGCCAACATCCCATTTACCTTCTTCACCACCTGCTGCACCCGCGTGCTTACCTTCAGCCATTGGTTGAGATCAAAACATTATGTGATTTTAAGGAGGAGGTAGATAGAGCTCTTGTTGCTAAAGGGATTGAGGGATATGGGGTGAGGGCAGGATAAGGGTATTGAGTTTGATGATCATATTGAATGGCGGAGCAAGCTCAAGGGGCTGAATGGCCTACCCCTGCTCCTACTCTATGTTTCTATGAGGCACAGGTTAAACCACCACCAGTTGTCTCTTTCTAATGAGAGGGCAGCCCAATGGTCTGGTAGGACAATGGTGATTTCCCTCCCCGTAGAATAAATTATTTGCGACCATTTGAAATTTGGTATTCTTGTATCGGTCCTGATGTGGGCATGGTGGAAAGTATTGACAATGTATCTCTCTTTCCAGCAACAGTTAAATCCTGTAGTACCAAGCCTCTGATTTCTCAACCTATTCTTTTGCTGTTGATTCAAGGCTATAATTAGATGAGCAGGTAGGCAATTGTTTGGTGAATTTTTAAGATCCATCTAGAAGGCACTTGTTTAAACTGGTACTGGGGAGATATAAGTATTGCATTGAACCTATAGCTTAACCAGTTAAACTACTTCGAGTCATCATAGATTTATACGATACGGAAAAAGGCCCTTTGGTACAACTCGTCCATGCTGACCAGATATCCTAAATTAATCTTGCCCCGTATGCCAACATTTGGCCCATATCGTTCTAAACCCTTCCTATTCATATACCCATCCAGATGCCTTCTCAATGTTGTAACTGTACCAGCCTCCACCACTTCCTCTGGCAGCTTGTTACATACACATACCACTCTCTGCGTGAAAAAGTTGTCCCTCAGGTCCCTTTTAAATCTTTCCCCACGCTCACCTTGAACCTATGCCCTCTAGTTTTGGACTCCCCAACCCTGGGTAAAAGACTATGTCTATACACCTCATTTATGCCCCTCATGATTTTATAAACCTCTATAAGATCACTCCTCAGCCTCCGACCCTCCAGGGAAAATAGCCCCAGCCTATTCAGCCTCTCCCTATAGCATTAACACTCCAAACCCGGTAACATCCTTGCAAAACCTGTCTGAACCCTTTCTAGTTTCACAACATCTCTCATATAGCAGGCAGTCCAATTTTCTGAAGAAGGGTCTAGGCCCGAAACGTCAGCTTTCCTGCTCCTTTGATGCTGCTTGGCCTGCTGTGTTCATCCAGCTCTACACCTTGTTATCTTAGTCCACAATTGCACACAGTATTGTGTAAATGGCCTCACCAGTGTCCTGAACAGGCCCAACATGACATCCCAATTCCTATTACATAACCACAGGCAACAGATCTTTCTAGATCTGAAATTTAATTGAGCAGGATTGAGAGGGCCTGGGTGATGTGCTTCATCTGCAACATGTAGGGATTTATCTTTAGGTGAGGAAGCCTGGGTTTGTAAGAGAGTCAAGGGATTGATCGCTTAATGGAAGGATCAATAGCCACTTTTACTTAACCAATAACAAGCAAAGCATTGAAAGCAACACAGGAGCTGCATCTAATCTTCCCACAAGTGAGCAGGATCTGAAAGGTTAAAGACGACGTGAGTAAAAACTAGGGGCAGAGCTTACGATGCAGTGCTTATTTACACATCCGAGTACCGAAACAAATGTGAAACCTAAGAAGCAGAAGGAGCTGACAGTAGGTTTGTCAACACGAATGGTGGGAGTGACCAAGAAGCATCGAATTAAGTTTGACTCAACAGGAATGTGACTTACGCAGGAAACAATGTACATGCAAACAGTGAAAGAAAGCTGACTGGCACTTGCTTTGAATCACGTTTTAAGGATAAAAATAACTGAAGTACCTGTCATGGCTCTATGCGCTGAGGTAGGACAGAACGGAAAGGGCGACAATGACTCAAAAGTGTTTGGGAAGGTGGGGAGTGATTGGTCATCGAGAGACTTACTGGGGACTAAAGTGGACAGAACGTGAAGGATTAGCCTCGGTGTGAAATCCCCACCGACCTGGAGCTGTTCCACCAATCAATACCACCATGACAGCACTCGGGCCTCACTGTACATCCTGCCCATTCCCCATATCCCCTGCGTAACCCACAGAGATAAAAACTCAACCTAATCCAGCAGTAAATACACTGAACTACAGCACATCCACAGCTCGCTCAAGGCAGAGAATTATTCTGCGTCTAACCCCGTGCTGTCCCTGTCCTGAGAGTACAAGGTGTGGAGCTGGATGAACACAGCAGGCCAAGCAGCATCATAGGAGCAGGAAAGCTGATCAGGGACAGTGTAGAGGGAGCTTTACTCTATATCTAACCCTGCACTGTCCCTGAGCTGGGAGTGTTTGATGGGGACAGTGTAGAGGGAGCTTTATTCTATATCTGACCCCGTACTGTCCCTGTCCTGGGAGTGTTTGATGGGGACAGTGTAGAGGGAGCTTTACTCTGTAGCTAACCCTGTGCTGCCCCTGTCCTGGGAGTGTTTGATGGGGACAGTGTAGAGGGAGCTTTACTCTGTATCTAACCCCGTGCTGTCCGTGTCCTGTGAGTGTCTATTGGGAACCTGGTAGAGAAAGTTTTACTTTCAGTTTAAAAGCGTAGAGAATTCCAAAGACTCTCAGCTCCTCAAGCAGAGAAATGTCTCATAACCTCAGTCCTAAATGATGAGCCCCTTATCCTGAGACTCCAATCGACCAGGCGAAACCATCTCTTGGTGTCAAGCTTCCTGCTGAATTTATCCAGGAGCTGAGCCTTGATTCTTGTAAACTTAGAGGCTGATGGTCTATTCCATTCAGCCTTTTCTTGGAGGGAAACTTGCCCAGGTTAGGGTCTATTCTAGTGAACCTTCACCGAGCTCCTCCAAGGCAAGTCCTTTACATTAAAACCACACCTAAGCTGTATCCCCGACCTGTGCCATTGTAGTGAGGGAGGGATGGTTTGTTGCAGGATGAACGATGGTGAATTCCTTCAGCTAATTTGAACTAAAAGACAGGAAACTAACAGCGGTAATATCTTTTCTTTAACAAAAATGTCTATGAAGCGGAGGGGAGGGTTATTTTGAGAAACTGTCCAACTTTTAAAAGTTTTTTAAAAAGGCCAGATTTGTCCTGTAGAGGTTACACAAAACATCCCCTGATGATTAGACTTACAAATCAGATTGCTTTTTGAGATATGTGGGCGATAACAGGAATAATGAACTCTGTGAACCAGTCCCATAGTCTGGCCTCTGGTCACCAAGATAACGTACAGGGAACAGCACTCCCCTTTATCACACAATCTCAGGAGTGCTTGCTATGTTAAACATTTCCATTAAATTAACACACCTGTTTTTGCTTCTATTCCAAAGGCTAGTATTGCTCAATAGAACGTGTGCGGTAACAGAGAAATTTACCATGCCATAGCTCACTTCAACAGTGTCCCCGCTGTGTCATTATTTGGAGATTGTGTTCACCTTTGTCTTTTGGCTAACATCTTTCGCTGGCTGCCAGTACATTTCTCTCAGGCTCCCTGACCCAGTTGAGTGACCTGGTTTTCAGGAAGATTTAACTAAGCAGCCTAATTCAGTCAGTTGCTCTGGCTGCCTTTCAAATCATTATACGACGCTGTCTGACTGTCTGGCTCAGTTAGCATCACCCAGGCCAGCAAACACAGCACAGACTGATGGTGCGGGGGAAGGATGTGCGCTCTAGAGAAAGATCTCGCATTTTACACAGTGTCCTTCACAAGCCCGGCCCATCCCAAAGAGGTTTCACACTCAATGGATTCTAGTGACTATTGACACACAGGAAATGAGGCAGCCAATTTATACACAGCAAGCTCCCACAGCGATGATGAATGACTATCCAGCCTGTTTGTGATATTGATTGGTTCAAGGCAAAACTTGTGCTGTTGAAAATTCTACATCACCCGAGAGAACAGACACTGCTTAATGTTCTGTTTGAGAGGTGGGACCTCAGCTAATGCGGCACAGGCAGTTTTTTTTCTCCGTAATGTCAAATCCCTAGAATATGTTCCCCGCAGTACAGAAAGAGACCATTCAACCCATCAAGTCTCTCACTGACCCTCCAAAGAGCATCCAACCCAAACCCCATCCCCTACCTTATCCCTGGAACCCTGCATTTCCCACAGCCAATCCACCTAAACTGCACATCCCTGGACACCACCTGGACAAATCTGAGGTGATGCATTTTGGAAGATCAAGTACAGGTGGAAATTATACAGCGAATGGCAGAACGCTTAGGAGTACTGATATGCAGAGGGATCTGGGTGAGTGGGTCCACAGATCACTGAAGATGGCAGCACAGGTAGATAAGGTAGTAAAAAAGGCTTATGGCATGCTTGCCGTCATTGGAAGTTGGCATTGAGTATAAGGATAGACAAGTTATGCTGCAGCTTTAGAGAACTTTAGTTAGGACACACTTGGAATATTGCATACAGTTCTGGTCACCGCACTACCAGAAGGATGTGGATGTTTCGGAGAGGGTACAGAAAACGTTTACCAGGATGTTGCCTGGTGTGGGGGATTTTAGCTATGAAGAAAGATTGGATAGACTGGGTTTGTTTTCACTGAACACAGGAGAGTGAGGGGCGACCTGATGGAAGTTTATAATGTTGTGAATGGTATGGGTAGAGTGGAAATTATGTGGAAGGGTGGAGGAGTCAATTACTAGGGGACACAGGTTCAAGGTGCGAGGGGGTAAGTTTAAAAGAGATTTGCGAGGCAGGTTTTTCACACAAAGGGTGGTGAGTGCCTGGAATGTGCTGCCAGAGGAAGTGGTGGAAGCAGACACAATAGCAACATTCAAGAAACACCTGGACATATACATGAATAGGAAGGGAACAGAGGGAGATGAATCTGGTAAGTGAAGACAGTTTTAGTATGGAAGGGCAAAATGAGTCGGCGCAGGCTTGGAAGGCCGAAGAGCCTGTTCCTGTGTTGTTATTTGTACTATGGGCAATTTAGCATGGCTAATCCACCTAGCCCGCACATCTTTGGATTGTGGGAGGAAACCGGGGCAAACCCACGCAGACACGGGGAGAACATGCATGTTCCTCACAGAGGGTCACCCGAGGCTGGAATCAAACCCAGGTTCCTGGTACTGTGAGGAAACAGTGCTAACCACTGAGCCACTGTGCCCACGCTCACCTGTCTCTGAAGGCAGTTTTGAAGAATAAAAGTCATATTGGACCCAAAATGTTTAATTCTGTTTCTCTCTCCACAGACCTGCTGAGTTTCTCCAGCCTGGTCTGTTCTGTTGGTCAGTAGAGACGAATAATGAAAGGACGCCAGGGAAATGCACTGTCCTCGTTGGGGAAAATGCCGCAAAATCTTTGGATTGGCCATAATTGTGGCACATCAGAGGCACAATGACCTCTGACATGAAGCTTTCTCTCAGTATCACACTGTGGGATTGGCCGATATCCCAAGTTACTATTTCATTCTCGTTCTGTTTGTTTTCATAAAACACCCAGGCAGCGTTGCTTCTTTCCTTTGTTATACAGTGTTATTTTGGAACAAAAGTGAAAGTACAAAGCTATACAACGGGCACATGACAGCTCTTTACATAATATACAAACGACGGTATAAAAAGAACATTCATAGTCAAATTTCTGAGAGAAAGAAACAGCTTTACAATTAACACAAAACATGAAATAGCAGGACATTTCCCTCGCTTATAAATACATAATGGTGTCAATATTTACAACACAACATGTAGACAATTCATACAAAGTGCACGCTTACTCAAAGAGGCACTACCCCCTCAATATGACCAGGGTCTAACCTCTTCCAGGATTTCCCTACCACCTAGCACTGGTTGGGTGTGAACTTCACTGAGGTGCTCGCATTTGAGATTGTCTTACAGAAAAAAAAAGAGATATTGAGGCAGGGACGGTGGGATCTACCCTCAATGACGTGTCAACAAAGCAGCGGCGCGGAGACTGGGTTAGAGAGACCGCCACTCCTGATGGTATCTGTTTGAATGGGCTGAGTACTTCTTTGATGTGGCTCCTTGTAATAATTGCATTGCATTGCCAACACCCATCATCTGGCCTGGCACAGAGCAGGAGAACAACAATGCAGGGACCAGGCATGCACCAAGTTCTGTGGAAATGGCAAGAGCTAGGCATACCAGCAATGGCGAATTCACAACAGCATCAATGCTCCTCATATTCGAAGAATGAGAGATGATCTCATTGAAACATGTCGGATTCTGAACGGGCTTGGACAGGGTAAGTGCTGGGAGGATGCTCCCCCCTTATGAGTGAGGCTACAAACAGGCAGCATAGTCTCAGAATAAAGGGGCACCAATTTAAGACTGACATGAGGAAGAATTTCTTCTCTCAGAGGGTTGTGAGTCTTTGGAACTCCTTGCCACAGAGAGCTTGTGTATATTTAAGGCTGAGATAGATTCTTGATCGGCCAGGGAGTCAAGGGTTATGGGGAAAGGGCAGGAGGGTGCATGTGATGAGTATCAGATCAACTATGTTTCTATTGAATGGTGGAACAGGCCCAAGGGGCTGAATGGCCTACTCCTGTTCCTGACTCTTATGGGCTTAAACAGCATTACATTTGAGCCTCTTAGTTGGGGCCTGAAACCTTTACATCATTTCTAAATTAACTGATAACCAATTCCTTTGTGCTATCTCTCTGGACAAGCTAGATTTTCCGTAAGAAACTCAGGTCCCAAATTTTAAAAAAAAATTGGTCCCATTGTTTAGCAGACAATGGGTCTGAAATGATCAAACTTTCTCCCGCTTTGTTAATTTCCCCACAAACTATAAAACGGGAGATAAAAGGTACTGCAGATGCTGGAGAATCCGAGATATCAAGTTTTCCTGCTCCTATGATGCTGCTTGGCCTGCTGTGTTCATCCAGCCCCACGCCTTGTTATCTCAGATAAAACGGGAGATGTCTTCTTTAGTACAAATTTAGGTCACTGCAAATACACACTACTTGGAACTCAATCTCTGGTATTTTCACCTCATAGAGTGATAGAGCTGTACAACATGGAAACAGACCCTTCAATCCAACTCGTCCATGCCGACCAGATATCCTGAATTAATCTCATCCCATTTGCCAGCATTTGGCCCATATCCCTCTAAACCCTTCCTATTTATATACCCTGAAATGTCGACTTTCCTGCTCCTCTGATGCTGCCTGACCTGCTGCGTTCCTCCAGCTCCGCACTGCGTTATTTCTGACTCCAGCATCTGCAGTTCTCACTATCTCCATGTACCCATCCAGATGCCTTTTAAATGTTGTAATTGTACCAGCCTCCACCATCTCCTCTGTCAGCTCATTCCATACATGCACCACCTTCTGCGTGAAAAAGTTTTCCCCTTAGGTCCCTTCTGAACTTTTCCCCTCACACTTTAAATCTGTGCCCTCTAGCTTTGGACTCCCTTCCCTTGGGAAAAAAGACCTTGGCTGTTGCAATTGGAAAACAATTGTTAGGGAGACGTGGATATTGGGACAGGAGGTCAGTGCTGCTTTTTGTTTAAGTTGAAAAGGGATGATTGATAGCTGGCAATCAAAGTGCTGTTTTTTCTGAGAGAGGCACACATAACCTGTCACAAGGTCACAGTCACCTCTCAATATAGACTGAACGCAGACAAAGTCTGGATGTTCTCAGCTTCCCCTACAAACGTTTCAATTCGTGATATTTCTAGTGATAACTGACGTAGATGCCTGGGATCAAACTCATTGCACCAGGTTGGAAGACAACATCTGTCTCGTGAATGAGCTGACAGAAAACATGACGCGAGCAGCTAGAATTCCAATACAGATGATACAAACAGGGAGCAGGAGTTTCCAACTGGATTCCCACACAATCAGCCCAAAAGTGGCCAAACTAATGTAAATGAAAAACGACCGAGGGATTTCAAGTACAAACTACCTCCAGCCTCTACGATGTTTTATTTATCGGTTTTTAAACAAAGAGCTCGAGGCCGTATGCCCCATCCCCGACAGATTACCTTTCTGATAGGTGCTTTTGTAGGTCTACAAGGAGGTTTTAGAGTTAGCTGCTTTTTTTGTTAAAAAGGTGGAAGGACACTAACAGGCAC
Source organism: Ginglymostoma cirratum (assembly GCA_024137785.1). NCBI lineage: Eukaryota > Metazoa > Chordata > Chondrichthyes > Orectolobiformes > Ginglymostomatidae > Ginglymostoma > Ginglymostoma cirratum. The sequence continues at coordinate 6,729,109 of JAHRHZ010000086.1, read as the reverse complement.
CTTTCAAAAGATTTTAATTTTTGAAAAAACACAATTCCGAAAGAACTGCCTGCTCCACATCAATGAAACCAGTAAGTGGCTCCGTGCAAACATTTTTAAGAGTTATTTAGAACTGGGGCACTCGTGTTGTAGACGCATCATGAAGTAAAAGTCCTCACTTTTTGTGATAGACCCACATTCTGCTCATCAAACTGCACCGAGTTATCACTCTTCAATATACAGCCTGCGTCGGAGATAGGTGACATTCTAAAACTGTTCCTGACTGCACTAGTTCATGGGGCAATTTGACGTTCGCAATGTGCAAATGCATTGGAGTGAAGACCCGGGCAAATCCTGAAGACTTGTGCAATTTGACCCCAAACTGGAAACTCTTGGCCAATGATTTCTGTCCTTTTGGCCCCGTGGCACTCATATATCAGGCGACTTTTCTTAATGTGTTCATGAGATGTGAGGTGTTGACAATTATTGCCCATCCCCAATTGCCCAGTTGGTAGTTAAGAGTCAACTGCATTGCTGTGTGTCTGGAGTCACATATAAACCATTGCCTCCAGCAACTCTAGTGAACCAGATGAGTTTTTAAACATTTCTAGGCTGACTCTACTTGAATTCAAATTCCAGCATCTGCTGTGGGAGGATTTGAACCCGTATTCCCAGTGAATTACCTGAGTCTCTAGCTTACTAGATCATCATTTCATGATTGTGCAGCATTGGCGAAAATAGAAGAATCTTCCCACCTTTCGGGGTCTGTACGTCAAAACTATTGGAGATTTTGTTGCTACAGGAAAGTCGAACCAATGTTTTGTTTCGTGATGAGATTGGATTCAGATGGAGCATTGGGACCAAATTCTATTGTTTCTCCTCTGGGAGCTGGGAAGACAGGAGTATCTAAGGTGTACCAGGTTTAGGTGCTGGGAACTATAATTCCACAAGACATGACAGAGAACTAAAAGCATGGGAGTGATTAAATCCCTGTTTAAAACATCAGCTGGAGTATTCTGGCCAGCTTCGGACACCACGGTAGGAAGGGTTTAAAGTGGATGTCGAGACATGTGTGAGGGTGAGTCCGGGGGATGAGGGACCAGTCCTGAAGATGGTTTGGAAAAGCTGGGACTGCTCTCCCTTGAAAATGGGAGGAAATCTGATAGCATGGTGCTCAAAATCGTGACGGCTTCTGGACAGTGCAGACAGGGAGAGAGCGAGCAACCAATTGGTGAAAGGATGGAGAAGCAGAGGACAGCAATTTAAAATGGCTGGCAATATGAGCAATGGCGACCTGAGGAAAAACGTTTTTATCACAAAACTGGGATTCAGAACACGCTGTGTGTCGAGTGCAGTAGAGGTAGTCTCGATTCGTGGCTTTTGAGAAAGAATTGGAGAGAAAATATAGTCGGTGGTCAGTTGAGGAGTGGGACCAGGTGAGTTGTTTCTAGGGAGACCCACTACGGATGGTCTGAATGGACTCCTGGTGCACTGTCACTGTTCTATGAACTGGGACTATTTGGGAAACACTGCACTTAGCGGTCAGAATGTAAGCGGAGCTTCCAACCTGTGTTTGTGCTTCAGGGGAAATGGAAAATAACTCAAAAGCCATGATGTGAAATATAAGGTGAAGGTGCCAGTGTTGGACTGGAGTGGACAAAGTCAGAAGTCACACGAAACCAGGTTATCGTCCAAGTGACTTCACCTGCGCTTCAAAAGCCTGTGATTTCAAATCAACCTGTTGGACTATAACCTGGGTGTCGTGTGACCTCTGACTTTGTCTGAAATATGAACACATCTCTCTCACTACCACACAGCGCCAGGCCTGCTCAGTGTGCCATGCCACCTCAATCTCACCCCAGGTTCAGTATCGAGTGGGCTTCAGACACTGGGAGACAAGTTGGAATCAATGCAAGTGCACCTTTTGAGGGAACTCCTGAAGGCAAAGTAATGCCAGAGATTGGAAAGCAATTGTGGCTTCAAGAGGGGACTTATTTCGCTAATTATTTCCACTCCAAAGAAATTACAAGGAACAAATCTCTTCCAATCCATTGATGGATGCCGCTAACTGAGCCACACTGTAGTGAGATGGACAAACAGCAGGGTGCAGTTGGTTGTAAGAATAGCAAGTCTTAGGCCTGAAGTCACGTCACGCAGAGAACTGGATTTCTTTTGGTTCTAGATCTTTACAGATCACCCGCTGAGCAGGACCTGGCGAGGAGATTTGCTACTTTAAATCTCAGGACATCCTCAGCATCTGTACAATCCGGTCAACATTGACCAAATCCCTGACGTACTGAAGGAACAGGAGACAACCCGAAAACTCCAACGAGGAACTACGGCCGCTGAAAACCTCTCAGTGAGGGGGCAGGAGATCGCCCTTGCACAGTTTGAGACCATTTGGGGTAACTACAGTCCGCACTCGACGTGTGTCCGGCTGCCGGTTCCCCCCTCACCCCTCGGCAGGGCTGACTAAATTGTTCCTCTCGTGCAACGAGAGCTTGTCAGCAGATTGCACAGTGCTCCGCTCGAGAGCCTGGAAGTAGGCCGCATTCACAGCCTGAAGGCTAAGGCCGGCCGGCGTGCTTTGGTACTTGTGATTCCCTTTGGGAATAACGTAGTGCTCCGACTCATCCAGATGTCCAGCCCGCTGGTGCTGCAACGTTTTCACATCCAGGATCCCGGATCCATTCCAGAGCTCACCTTCGCCACTCCCGGCGACATATCCCCCGAGCGGGGGGTCCCGCTGAGACGGGAGGCCCTGGACGATCAGTTGCTGCGGACGGCCGTACTGCTCGCTGGCGGGGGTCGCCCGGATTTTGAGGCGCAGCTTGTGTGGGAGGGCCGTGCCCCTGAGCTCCTGCTGGTGGGTGCCGCACAGCAGCACCGCATCACACACCAGGCCTTGGCTGTCGCCTTCGTAGGCCCCGCACCCGGCCGCCGTTGCCGCAGCGACGCCAGAGCGCCCCACCACCCCTTGCCGCGAGCACCGCGGGGGCTCAATAACCGAGCATGGGGCGAAGGGGCTGCCCTCCCGCCTCTCAGTCGGGAAACCACGTGCGATGCGGCGTGGAGCAGACTCGCCCTGAGGACCACGGGCGCCGGCCTCTTTGAGGTCCTCACCCTCGCCAGGGGGGCTCTGTGACGGTGGCGCCTGCTCCTGCCCTCCGATGACTGGGTGCCCCGAAGTGGTCTCCACATCCGTGTTGACAGCTGGTGGCTTGGGGAAAGGGTGACCTTTGACCCTGTGGGCCCCGGGGCCCGAGCGGTCGGGACCGTGCAGCTGAGCGAGCGCGCTCGGAGAAAGTGCTTCACTGAGCCCACCGACGGTGTATGGCTTCGCTGAGACGTCCTGCATGGCCAGCTGTGTGTAACCCGCCCTGGGGCCTACTTGGTTAGGTTGAGGCTCGGCGGGAGAAGGAGACAGGTCCTCCACTCGGGAGGTGTGAATCTGAGGGTGCTCCGTGCCATCGGGGGGCCCATGTTGAGCGATGTCTCTGGGCCTTGGTTTATACTTCGCTGGGTCTTTGTATCTGATAAACTCAATGTCATCGCAGCCTCCCCTGTAGCTGGCCCTTACCCTCTCGGCCTCCTTCAGCAGGTCCTGGAACTCGTCCTGCTTGACGTCCCGATGCACTGCCGGCTCTGGGCTGTCCCTGGTGCTCGATGACACGTCAGAAATGTCCGAGAGGGAGCCCCGGGGTGAATACTTGCTCCCAGCCGCGGACCCACTCCCTCGGCTTGAATGCTCAGCCTCTGAGGAGTCAGAGTTGAGGAGGGAGCAGGGGCCGTTGGAGTAAGCACTGTAATAAGAGCTCATCGACGCTCCAGCAAGCTGTTGGCTCTTCACCGCGTAACCTGCAGTGGTGATGAGGCCAAACCTCAGCTTCAGGGCCAACAGCTCTGATTTGAGCCTGACGTTCTCTTCGTTGAGTGCCAGCACTTGATTCTCCAAGACCAGGTCGCTGATCCTCCTTTTTTCCCGCGATCGCTTGGCGGCTTCGTTGTTCTTGCGCCTTTTCTCCCAGTAGGTGGCATCTTTCTTCTCGTCGGAGATGAACTCCCGCTTCCTGCGTCCCGAGCTGTTGTTTCTGCCTTTCCCTACCCTGTTTCTCTGGGCTAACCCTTCACTGTAAGGCCCAAGAGTCTCTGAGAGGCACAGAGGAGCTGAAGCCAGGGTCTCCAGCTCAGAGTAGTAACCAGATTCCATCCCCGGGCTTCCTGGGCAACAGCTCAGAGGCTTCCTCGTGCTGCTTCAAAATGCAGCTTGGACAGTAACGTTTCTATCCACTTTGAAGTGACAGCACATTCCTCCCATTGGGCCTGAGGGGACACAAAACATATTGGCTTTAATATTTATTCAACAATTTCATGTCCAACGACCAACAGAAAACAGAAACTAAGAGAACATAAGAGGGAGCAACTAAGTGAAGATCCTCTTCAGAGGATTCCAGGCCAGGGTACAAAATGCTACATAAAAACTGAAAGAACTGCGGATGCTGTAAATCGGGAACAACAACAGAAGTTGCTGGAAAAGCTCAGCAGGTCTGGCAGCATCTGTGAAGAAATAACGAATCAGAGTTAATGTTTCGGGTCCCGTGACCCTTCCTCAGGACCTTCTGAGGAACTGGATTCAAGACATTAACCCTGATTTTTTTTTTCTTCCGTTGCCAGACCTGCTCAGCCTTTCCAGCAACTTCTGTTTTTGTTACAAAATGCTAGAATTTGAACAAAAAGCAATTCAGTAAGCGGCCCAAGTCCCAGTTGTTTTCCAATCTTTTCACTGGAACCAGAGTGGGAATTCTACTGATCTCTTCATGGGACGTTGGGTGTCACTGACCAGGTCACTATTTATTGCCTGTCCCTATCTGTCCTTGAGATGGTGGCCTCCTTGAGCTGCTGCAGTTAGGGAGGGAGTTCTGGGATTCTAACTCAGGAATGGCGATATCGTCCCGCGTCAGGGTGGTGTTGGGTGTTCCCACACATCTTCTGCCTTTTTGCTTTAAGGAAGTCATGCGTTTGGAAGCTGCTGTCAAAGGAGCCTTGGTGATTTGTGGCAGCACAACTTGTAGATGGTACACACTGTTGCTATTGAGCATTGGTGGTGAAAAGAGTGAATATGGAAGGTGGTAGATGAATTGTTTTAATCAAGAGGGCTGCTTTGTCCTGTACACTGTCAAACTTCCTGAGTGTTGTTGGGGCTGCATCCATCCAGGCAAGTGGGGAGTATTCCACCACACTCCTGACTTGTGCCTTGTAAATGGTGGACAGGCTTTGGGGAGTCAGGAGGTGGTTTACTCGCCGCAGAATTCCTAGACACTGACCTGAACTTTACCCACAGTGTTCACACGGCTAATCCAGTTCGGTTTTTGGTAAATGGTGACACCCAAGGTAGTGATATTAGGGGATTCAGTGATTGTGGTGCCATCGAGAGTCGAGGGGAGATGCTCTCCTGTTGGTCATAGCCTGGCACTTGTGTGGCACGAATATTACTTGCCACTGGTCAGCCCAAGCCTGGATATTGTCCAGATCTTGTTGCAGTATCTGAGGAGTCGCGAATGGTGCTGAACATTCTGCAATCATCTGCGAACATCCCCACTCCTGACCTTATGATGGAGGGAAGGTCATTGATGAAGACGGTTGGACCTCGGATACCATCCAAGATAAAGCAGGGTGCTTGATTGGCACTACATCCAGCACCATACACCCAGACTCCTTCCACCACCAGTGCACAATGGCAGCAGTGGGTACCACATGCCCCGTTCAGTGCAGTAACTCACTAAGGATCCTTCAATCTGAACCCTCTATCATTGAAGGGCAGTGAAGTCGCACACAAGAGTAGCCATCTGGAACAAACCAGAATGGAGTTTGTCCCTTGGGAACAGGCCAGTAAAAGAGATGAATGTGGAGAGGAAGCCATTGGTTTTATGAAACATGTTAGGAACAGCTTGGGAACATATTTGGATCACCACACAAAAGGGCCTGTGACAAATAGAAGACATCACAAGAGTGATAAAGCATTGGGAGGCTCAGTGATTAGCGCTGCTGCCTCAAAGTGCCAGGGACCTGGGTTCGATCTCACCCTCGGGATACTATCTGTGTGGAGTTTGCATGTTCTTCTCGTGTCTGCGTAAGTTTCGTCGGGGTGCTCCGGTTTCCTCCCACAGTCCAAAGATGTGCAGGCTAGGTGGATTAGCCATGCTAAATTACCCTGCAGTGGCCTGGGATGTGCAGGCTGGGCGGTTAGCCATGGGAAGTGCAGTGGTACAGGGGTGGGGTGGGATGGTCTTTGGAGGGTCAGTATGGACTTGCTTCCACACTGTAGGGATTCTATGCATTCCAAGGGGGGGAAGAAAACCAGTTGTGATAATTTAGAAGGGAGATTGGGAATAAAGAAAGGGAACGGGGACAATGAGATATGGGGCTAACTCTTTGCAAAGGCAAGCTGATGGATTAGTCCAGGGTTAAATCCACGGCCCATTGACCTTGCTCCAGCCACAGGCCACGTCTAATGGATATTCCCTTCCTGCCATTATGACAGCATCAGAATGATCGAAGATAAGATTAGGCCTCAGCACAGAAGGAAGAAAAGAGATGAAGATGATAAAATGCACATCAGCAGAAAATTAGTTAATGGGTCAGGATGGGTTAACCCAATAGGTCAGGAGTCTTCAGTAGCTCCAATCAGAGTGTCAGCATAATCAGTCAATAATCAGCATGCTTTAAGGATCATATGAATTTATACAAAGAAATACGCTATATATAGAGCAAGATAATGGGGTGAAAGAAGTGGTGCTTCATATAAAGTGTTCTAATGGTTAATTTTAATGCGCTTTAATACATTAATGTCCAAATGTATTTCTTTTCACTAAAAATAATGGACTCACTATTGTTTGCTCTTAAAAGTTACCCAATGTCTGGTCACTGACAAAAACTACCATTCAGGAATAAAACTAAATGTTAATTCTACTCAGTCCCACTTTTGTCAGTCTCTGCACATATATAATCTCTGTCTAAAACATTTAGGTCTTTTCATGACAAATGTTGTTGTCAGTTTGTTTGGCATCTACTCCATCCTGGGCCGACGCTCATTCAGCGGGGAATGCTGTTCCCATGCTAAGGGATTAATGAGAGCCACCTTTCTGATTCAATGGCTCTGCTGGCTCGATGACACAGAGCACGGCCAGCTATAGCTGCTAGCTGTTTGATTGAGGTGAAAGCAGCTCCTTTCTCCATGTCCAAACCCCACTGCACATCCTTAACAGTGAGCTCACACTGAGGTTCACACTCTAAAGACACATCAAGCAAGGGCTTTGCTCGGTCGTTCAGAAATCTGATACCTCATTACACTGTCTAATAGTCGCCACATCTCTGCTATAACACTCACTCGTCAAAATCTAGACGAGGTCTCTCACTGTCAGTATGCGACCTACGTGTCTGACTTCAGACATCATCCATTGCATTTTTGCCTTGTTCAGTTTCAGCCTCACACGGCAAACTCATTCTAGCTATCACCCCTCAATTCTAGTCATGATCTGTGATGGCTTTTGCAATTTATTTTCCACATCTTAGCTCCCCTCCATAGACTGGCGCAGCTTTCACTCTCGGAGGGTTATTGACTATACCGTGTTGAGCAGTGGGAATGCCAAAAATCACACACAGCTATCTGCATCTCATAAATGGTGTGAGAATTTCTTTTCTTCATTCATTCACGGGATGAGAGCGTCACTGACCAGGCCAGCATTTATTGCCCATCCTGAATTACCCAGAGGGCAGTTATGAGTCAACCACATTGCTGTGGGTCTGCAGTCACATCTGTAGGCCAGACCAGGCAAGGATGGCAGTTTTCTTCCCTAAAGGGCATTAGTAAACCAGATGGGTTTTTTTAAATAACGGGTTCATGGTCATCATTAGATTCTTTACTCCAAATTTTTATTGAATTCAAATGCCACCATCTGCCATAACGGGATTTGAACCCAGATGTCCAGGACATTGGAGATAAAAGGTACTGCAGATGTTGGAGAATCCGAGATAACAAGCATGGGGCTGGATGAACACAGCAGGTCAAGCAGCATCATAGGAGCAGGAAAACTTGACGTTTCGGGCCTAAACCCTTCATCAGAAAATGATGTTTTCCTGCTCCTATGATGCTGCTTGACCTGCTGTGTTCATCCAGCCCCATGCTTGTCCAGGACATCACCTGGGTCTCTGGAATAACAGCCCAGCTATACCACTTTACTCCATCCCCTCCCACTGCTACTCCATCGCCTCCTACTGCTACTCCATCGCCTCCTACGGCTACTCCATTGCCTCCCCTGAGTTAGGAGCCTTCACTTTGAGGGTAGGAAAGATCTTTGCCTTGGCACATTGTGGCCGGATTTCTTCACTGGTTTGCATGGGGTAGTTCGATTTCTTCAAAGCTCCATTGAGATCCCTTGAATCTATGCATACATACTCTCAGATTTCATAAGAACCAGGAACAGGAGTAGGCCATCTGGCCCCTTGACCCTGCTCTGCCATTCAATAAGATCGTGGCTGATCTTATCATGGACTCAGCTCCACTGACCCGCCCACTCACCATAACCTGTAATTCCTTCACTGTTCAAAAATCTATCTATCTTTGACTTCAAGAACATTCAACGAAGTACCCTCAACTGCTTCACTGGGCAGGGAATTCCACAGATTCACAACCCTTTGGGTGAAGAAGTTCCTCCTCAACTCAGTCCTAAAACAGCTCCCCCCTTATTTTGAGGCTACACCCCTCGTTCTAGTTTCACATGGTAGTGGGAACAACCTCCCTGCTTCTATCTTGTCTATTCCCTTCACAATTGTAATGTTTCTATCAGATTCCCCCCTCATTGTTCTAAATTCCAATGAGTATAGTCCCAGTCTACTCAGTCTCTCCTCATGTGCCAATCCTTCCAGGAATGTTACCATCTGTTGCTACGTACCCTGCCAATCCAGTTTGTAGGAATCATCACTTCCTCCTTTTCTAGGCCCTCTGCTGTCACTTGAAGCTGAGTTTGAGGGGAGGTGGAAGTCTCCTTGGCAGATACTGAGTTGGTCTCACTCCCTCATCTGCTGTGAGACGATGTTCACCAGGAAAGAACCTGTAGAATTGTGTTCTTTTAGGACCTATTCAGCAGCCTGCAGCTCATTGAAACCTTGTGAGTGTCTTGTGGCCTGGAGAGGGTTAACAGTCCAAGCTTTAGATTAGGTGAGCAGATTGGCAAAGTAGCTACTGTCTGGAATCCCAGATCTTCATTATTCCCCATTGCATTGGACCCTTGGCTTCATTCGCCCTCTTGGGATGAGTGCCATTCCATAATACAGCCTCAGTTTTACCTTTGAGATAATGACATCCAGAGCTTCACTTGTGGCTTAACATCTTGAGCCATCCTGAACAATCTAAGAAGCTAAAAGTTTTTATTGGACATTTCACCTTCACTTAATACTTTCATGGGATGTGGGTGTCACTGACCAGCCCATCATTTATTGCCAATCCTTAATTGCCCTTTAGGCACTTAAAAGTCAACCACATTGGTATAGGTCAGACAGGGTAAGCATGGCCAAAGGGCATTAACAAAACACATGGAGCTTTTCCCCCAAACAATTGATCCACAGTCATCATTAAACTCTTTTCTATTGAGTTCAAATTCCACCATTTGCTACAGCAGGATTCAAACCCAGGTGCCCAGAACTTTATCAGGCTTTTGGATGAACAGTCTAGCAATAATATTTGGCCATCGCCTCCCCACTGTTTCTGAACACTCACAAACCATTTACCACCTTCAGGACTGATGTACAGCCAACTTACTGCAGTGATTTATCTGAATCATGATCTAACCATCTCTCCAGCAGCTAGCGTTCAAAGCTAGCTTCACCAGTTTCTAGCTAAATATTTACGTACAAGCTGCTTCAGCTTTTTGCAGTTAGAGCACTGTTTCCCACATTTGACCATCTTCCTTTTCTTTAGTGTGGTGCCCTCTTGTAGTATTTACATCCTGTGCATTGGCCTTGATCTTATTGCTGGTATTTTTGCAAATGTATCTTTTGCAGAGGGTTCAAAGTGTCTCATCAGGGCCTTCACAATGTCTCGTTGCTGTGTCTTTGTGAGATCTTGAGTGTTAAACAGCCTGTAGCACTGTCTCCCCAGCACCGATTAAAAAGTTGCTACTCCTTCTTGTTCAAGCTTCCAATTCTTAGAGTTTTGCAAAATTAGAAGAAATTCTAATTCGGTTTTATATCACCTTTCATTTTCATAGCATTACAAGAACTGGAAATTTCACAGCCATCCTGACTTGTCCAGTAATCCAAAGGTGCTGATTACTGTATTAATTCTTCGGTACCTTTTTTCAGTGGGAGTTGTCTCTTTTCCAGCTCTGAAAAGTCACACAATTTTGGCTTGACACTTTGGACATCTCATTTCACACAATATATTTCGTTGGCTGCTCGGTGGTAGAGATATACAGCACAGAAACAGAACCTTTAGTCCAACATGTCCATGCTGACCAGATAGCCTAAATTAATCGAGTCCCATTTTCCATCATTTGGTCCATATCCCGCTAAACCCTTCCTATTCATATACCCATCCAGATGCCTTTTAAATGTTGTAATTGTACCAGCCTCCACCACTTCCTCTGATAGCTCATTCCATACACACACCACCCTCTGCGTGAAAAAGTTACCCCTTCGGACCCTTTTACATCTTTCCCCTCTCACATTAAACCTATGCCCTTTAGTTTTGGATTCCCCTACCTTGGGGAAAAGACCTTGCCTATTCACCCGATCCATGCCCCTCACGATTTTATAAATCTCCATAAGGTCACCCCTCAGCCTCCGACGCTCCAGGGAAAATAGCCCCAGCCTATTCAGCCTCTCCCTATAGCTCAAACCCTCCAACCCTGGCAACATCCTTGTAAATCTTTTCTGAAACCCTTCAAGTTTCACAACATCTTTCCTGTAGCAGGAAGACCAGAACTGTACACAATATTCGAAAAGCGGCCTAACCAATATGGTGTACAACTGCAACATGACATCCCAAACCCTATTCTCAATACACAGACTAATAAAGGCAAGTGAACCAAATGCCTTCTTCACTGTCCTGTCCACCTGCCACTCAACTTTCAAGGAGCTATGAACCTGCACCGCAAAGGTCTCCTTGCTCAGCAACACTCTCCAGGACCCTACCATTAAGTGTATAAGTGCTGCCCTGATTTGCCAGCAAGTTAAGCCTTGGGGAAATAGGAACAGGAGTAGGCCATTCGGCCCCTTGAGCCTCTTCTGCCATTCAAGAGGATCATGGCTGATCCGTCAGCAGACATCACACTATTGTGGAAAACCGCAAGGGGACAAGAGGGTGATAAAGTGAGGGGAAGTTTATTAGGATAAACATGGGGAAAATAAAATTAAAAAAAGATTGCTTGGTTCTTTTTAAAAAGAGTTTCAATAACGACAAGGGGTCAACCTGATGGCAATATTCAATGTTAATGATGCTTTAACCTTGAGTACATTCTGACTTAGCGCAAAGCTAAGGATGAGAAATTAAGGATGAGAAAGCATTGGAGACCATGCAGAGAAGGTTTATGAGATTGTAAGGAGCAGGTATGAGCTGAGGTTAGATAGACTGGGCTTGTTTTCATGATAGAAGAGTGACTCAATTGACATGTAGAACATTGTTGACCAGGTGAATGTGAAAATTATATGTCCTCTTGTGGTGAGTCCAGAACTGGGGAAGCAGTTCAATTCCACCTTCGGGCGGCTGTCTGTGTGGAGTTTGCACATTCACCCACTTGTCTGTGTGGGTTTCCTTGGGTGCTCCGGTCTCCTCCCACAGTCCAAAGATGTGCAGGCTAGGTGGATTGGGCATAGGGAATGCAGGGTTATGGAAAAAGGGTAGGGGGATGGGTCTGGGCGGAATATTCTTCGGAGGGTCAGTGTGGACTCGAAAGGCTGATTGGCCTGCTACCACTCTGTTGGTTTTCTTTGATTCTACTGGGGTTGGGTGGGTGGGGGCACTGGGCACTGTTTACAAACCTGGGGTCCTCCTTTTCAGACAGAGATGAGGAGAATGGTTTTCTGTCAGAGAATAACACGGCTTTGGAAATCTCTGCATCAGAGATGTCTGCCGCTGGCTCAGTGGTTGGCACTGGTGCCTCACGGGGACCCGGGTTTGATTCCATCCTCGGGCGACTGTCTGTGATAAGTTTGCACATTCTCCCCATGTCCGCGTGGGTTTCCTTCGGGTGCTCCGGTTTTCTCCCACAATCCAAAGATGTGCAGGTTAGGGTGGGTTGGCCATGTTAAATTACCCATATTGCCCAGGGCTGTGCAGGCTAGGCGGGTTAGCCATGGGAAACGCGGGGTTACAGGGGTAGGGTAGGGGGGTGGTTCTGGGTGGGATGTCTTCTGGGGTGGAGGGGGAGGTCAGTGGGCCGAAGGGAATCTATGACAAGGCAGAGGAAGCCGGTCACTAAATATTTTTAAGGCAGAGGCAGACAGGTCCTGCCAGGTAAGGGGTTCAGAGGGGCAGAGAGAATGTGAAATTCCAGACACAAACCAATCAGGAATGATCTTATGGAATGGCAGAGCAGACCCGGATGGGCTACTCCTGGTCCTATTTCACATGAAATCTCTAGGATGTTGGGCTCACCACCCCCGTCCTGATTTCCCTGGACGGCATCACTCTACACTCACACGTGACGCTTTGATAAGCTAAAATAGGGCCGGGGAGGGACCAACGAACAACAGTAATGTTGGGCACATTTAACAAATGAGGTCACATCAAATAATCAAGAGACAACCTAGATTCTGAAACCAAGCGCCGTCAACAGAATGCCAGCAAGTGCTGTTTGATGTAAGCCAGCCTTTGTCTGAGCAGATACGAAAAAAAAATAGGTCAACCATTTAATTAGACCGACGCACGGTGTAAGGCTTTCGGCTAAAATTAAACCCTGGGCACAGCAGTGAGTAGGGTTAGCTCTTTCGTAGGTAAAGGAAATTAAAAAGGTTTTAAAAATATCAACACGTTCCTTCCCACTAGCTGAGTGTTGGTGGAGCACAGCAGTCGGTGTGTTGGTGGCACAGACTGGTGGGCAGGATCAGGGCTGGTGGGGGGTGGGGGGCACTGAAGGTGGCAGGGTGCCCCGAGTGAGCTTAGAATGGGAATAAAGACAGAACAGTGCTGGTAGGTCAGGTATTATCTGTGAGCAACACAGTCAAGGCTTCGGGTCCAGTAGGAACTGTCATTACATTATCAGAATCAGATAACGGTCCGGGGACCCAGGTTCGAATCCTGCTATAGCAGGTGGTGGAAATTGAATTTGATAATAAAAACAAATCTGGAATTAAGAATCTAATGATGACCGTGAATCCATTGTTGGGAAAACCCATCTGGTTCACTAATGGCCTTTAGGGAAGGAAACCGCCATCTTTACCTGGTCTGGCCTACACATGACTCCAGACCCACAGCAATGTGGTTGATTCATAGCTGCCCTCTGGGCAATTAGGGATGGGCAATAAATGCTGCCTGGCCAGTGACGCCCTCATCCCGTGAATGAATATAGAAAAAATCTCCAGTGACAAGTCCGCCTTATTCAAGGGGAAACAACCAAGGGGACAGTGAGGTAATGTTTCTCTGTCCTGACCTGATCTGACCGTGTGTGAACAAGAATGATCACCCTGGATCCCAGAGGCATTCTACATTCCAGCTAGGGTGATATTCAGATAGGGTGGATAGTCAGAGGCTTTTTCCCAGGGTGGAAAGGTCAACTAAAAGAGGGCACAGGTTCGAGGTGAAAAACTTTTTCACCCAGAAGGTTTAAGGCATTTCTTGATAGACACATGAAGAGTCATCTAGACTCGAAATGTTAGCTTGCTCTCTCTCCACAGATGCTGCCTGGTCCACTGTGATTTCCAGCACTTTTTGTTTTCAGTACAGTTTCCAGCATCTGCAGCGATTTGCTCCTACGTGGACGGGAGACGAACAGAGGGATAGAAACCATACATGGGCAATAAGCAGCGTGTCTAAATAAGGATTAGAAATTGGTGCAGGCTTGGTTAGGCTGCAAGGCCTATTCCTGTGCCGTATTGTGTTGTATTTGTCCTGGAAAGGCCCTATAACTGGAAGAAATCAGCAAGCAACTATACATCTTGGGATTTGTGCTCAGATTCGCGGTGCCCTGGATCTGGTTTAGTTTTGGGGAGGATGGGGGTGTGACCATACTCCACAGGTGGGGAGAAATCTAGCCTGCACGGAGCACAATAAGCTGTGTTGAAGTCACCTGCTTGGAGAGGGGCTACAGCCAGAAATGCCATGGACTGTCCGATTCCAACAGCGAAACCTCACGGCCAACAAGTTATCTCACTGGGGCAAAGCCATGAGAGAAGGAGTCACAGACACCAAGGATGGGGGAGGTGGGTGATGGTGGGGGCAGCGTCTGAATCATGCCAATGTGCATTTCCGACCAATTATAGCCACAAACAATACATTGACGAAGCAGTCTGTACAAACACCACAGTGCCCACACACCCTTCTATAGGGGTAAACAGCCTCTTAAGTGCAGACTGGCA
>JAHRHZ010000086.1:6707059-6712059 GCA_024137785.1 Ginglymostoma cirratum | reverse complement strand
GAGAAAGAAGCTGCAAGCACTGAGCGTAAGAGATTCACAAAACAGGTCCCTCACTGCTCAGGAGGGCAGACAGTCCCTCTCGCGTACAAAAAACAGGAACTGCCATCTTACTATTTATGGCCTTGGAGCTACCTCACCGTGTATGGTCCACGTCGCTGCCTGCAATGTTACAGCAGGTTTGCTTTTCAGGGGATTTGGAACAGGAGTAGGCCACTCGGCCCCTCAACTGTGCTCCGCCATTCTAAACAGCCAAATTGTGGTCTCGGCTTCACTTTCCAGTTCCCACATCCTTCCCCCTCACCTCCTGCATCCACATAACCCTTGACTCCCAAGCCCATCAAAACTCTCTTGGACGCAGCCCCGAGTGGACATTAAGACCCATCTGGGGCTGGGGAAGAGAAGGCATTCTCCTCCCTCCGTCTAAAAAGGGAGGCCTCTTATTCTGAAACTAAATCCTCGCACTCTATCGAGTCACCGTGAGATCTTAAACATCTCAGTAAGACACCAACTATAGCCCTTGTGAAACGATTCCACAGGGAAGTACAAGGGGGGCAAAGGCCCAGTGGTGTTACCACCAGACCGTTAATCCAGAGGCTCAGTTAATGTTCTGGGGACCTGAATTTGAGCCCCATAAAAGCATGTTCTGGAATTTGAAATCAATAATAAACTAGACAGGTTTTTTAAAATTCATTCATATGGTGAGGGCATCGCTGGGTTGGCCAGAATTTATCATCCAACCTTTTTGCCCAGAGGGCAATTAAGAGTCAACCAAATATTGCTGTAGGTCTGGAGTCACATGTAGGCCAGACCAGGTAAGGATGGCAGTTTCCTTCCATAAAGGGGCATTAGTGAACCAGGTGGGTTTTCACCTCAACAGTTGACATGGCCATCATTAGATTGTTAACCCCAGATATTTATTGAATGCAAACTCCACCATCTGCCCTGGTGGAATTTGAACCCACGTTCCCAGAATGTTACCTGGGTCTCCCGGATTAACGCTCACGCGATAATACCACTCAGCCACTGCCTCCCCATGGTAAGAATCTAACAGTTGTTTAAAAACCCATCTGGTTCATTCATGTCCTTTAGAGAGGAGGAAATCTGCCATCCTCACCTGGTCTGGGGCCTCCAGACCCACAGCCATGTCATCGAGGGGATGGACAATAAATGCTAGCCTGGGCAGTAACACCCACATCCAATGAATAGAATAAAGATACTCTTTTTAATTCTTCTTTTGCTCAAATCTAGGTGGCCTCATGGTAACAACTCATCAGTGCCATGCTCTCAGACTAAAAAAAGGTTTTATTGATGATGGCCTGATAGTTAAGGCTGCCCCACTGCCTTTTATCGAATTCCTTTATAAATTTAAACAGTCAACCCTCAGCCTTCTCTTTAGAGAACAATGATCTTCAATCCCGACAAAGGCTCTCCTTGTGACCTGCCTCCTCTTTATTTTTAAACAGGGTGCAGGCTCAGGCGGAACACTTTGTACATTTCCAGTCATTTCTGTTCACGCGAGACAGAACCAGAATTTGCATAGCTCTGAAGATTAGGGAATCCAGGAAACATATGGTGCTGAGTTTATTTTTAGAGTCCAAAGAGAATCAAAATAGATTACGCTCGGAGACTGGAGCAAACGTACCTCGCTCCGAACCAGCAAGAGTTGAAACTTGTTCAGTGTCGCGGCAGCTAAGGAGACACACAGAGAGAACAACCCCGCATTTATTTAGCGCCTTTCGCTTCCAAAGTGCTCCGCCGCCAAACCTGAAGTGATGCCACTCTGGCAAACACAGTCCAACTGGCTCGCACAGCAAGATCCCAGAGCCAACAAACAGCTGATTAGTTAATTTGGCGTTGGTCGAATGATAAAAAAAATTCCCATGACACTCTCGGAAGGAACAGCCGCATAGAAACAGAGAAAGCAGGAACAAGAGGAGGCCACTCGGCCCTTTTGAAACAGCTCCACCATTCAATATTACTCATCATGTATCTCCATGTCATATGCCTGCTTTAGCTACATACCTCTCAAAATTATCTATCTCTTTCTCGGATGTATTCAGTGACTCAGCCTCTGTGCCAGAGAATTCTACTGGTTCACTATCTTATCTGTGAACAATACTTTTCCTAATTTCAGACCCAAATGGTTCGCCCTGTATCCTGATGCTGTGCCCCTTGGTTCTAGACTCTCCAACCAGGGAAACCCTAAACTTTTCAGTCCAGCCCTGTTAGAATGTTAAGTCAGTGTTATGGAGTTAAAGTTGATTAAAATCCCATCGCTTTTTAGAAACTTAAGTATGGTTAGCTACTTGTCTTTGACTAGATGTGCCAAAGAGTCTCTCTTCTGTGCTGCGGACCTCAAATGACGAGTTATGTGGCTCCAAAGCTATGAAAGCTGTAAATTCATTAATCTCTGCTCAGCTATTAGGCAGGAATCCTGTCCCCTTAATTTCTGATTCAATCTCCGCGATTTTTAACTTCTGCGTGAAGTTCCCAGTTAAAACGAAGAGAAATAAAAGAACTTTTTAAAAAACGTCCGCAACCACACTTTACAACATGACCAAAAGAAAATCCCAGTTTAGAAGCCACCCTTTTAGAAACGCCTGGAGTTAAAAGCAGGCGATTTCTATTTTAGAGCTCCTTTGTTATTCCAGCCATGCGACCCCCGTCATCCCCCCACTTCTCTTAATGAGTAACCGATTCTGGTCATCGTGGTTTTGGATTCTCAGTATTCAAGCCCTCACCCATCCCAATTTGCAAATACACCCCAGAATGACTATTGCACACAGGAACACAAGCCCTCACCCCATTCACATCCAAATCCAGCCTAGAGCTCAGAGGTTCAAATAAATGGCTGAGCAACACTCCCACTACCACCAAACCGACGCCCCCCCTCTCCCCGCCCAACACCCTGCGGAAAAAAAAAGACGTGGTAAACCCCATAATGAATGGGACTCAGAGAGGCAGCTCGCAGTTCTAACAATTCACTCCCACGCAGCCAACGTGTGGTATTTTACCCTCGGAATACAAGTTTAATTATAGAACAAGCAAGATATAAATCCGCTCATTCTGTCCGGGGTAGCACTAAAAATAAAATGTCCAAATTAAGTCTCTTTCAGATCCTGCAATCAAATTCAGTACAGTTTTACTTTCAAATAAAAGGCTATTGCCAACAATTTTAGGAGCTGGCTTTTCAATCATTAATAAATCAATTAATAATTATTAGCTTCTGAATGTATCCTCTGACTTCATAGAAAAGTGTTTATTGAGGTGCATATATTACGAAGCTCTGTGCGTCTCACTTGCTTCTCTCACACAGACACACTCCTCTCCCCACTTCTGTCAAGGACAGCTATCCAGCGCCTAATTAGATCAACATGGAGCAGTCATCACACTGACCCACTTTACATGTAAGTAAAACAGAAAACAGTCAAAGCATTGCCAAGACTGGTAAACTGGGCTGGCAGAATGAAACAGGAGAGAGAGAGAGAGAGAGATACCATCACTACACATGTACAACACAGAGATTCGACACAGTACCTTCTGCTAAGACTTTACACAAAGCATCCACAAATTGTGCACTGTTCCTTTGCAAGATATAACATATACAAATTGATCTCTTGCTCTATATATTTAAGATATAGAGGTGTTTGCTTTCCTGTCTGTATCTTGCCTGTGTGGATCATGGAGCAACTTGTATCTTTGCTCTGGCTGTTATCGTTGTACCTTTCCCTTCCTCATTGCCAGGAACTGTGGGGATATGTGTTAGTAGGTCGTTCGTTGCATAACAGCCACTCAACTGCCTAGTCACGTTTGAGCTGGGGCTTTTTTTTTTCTCTCCTTTTTGCGCAGTGGAGAAGAAAAAACTAGGCAGGAAGCCAAGAGAAAGCTGGAGGAAAAACGGAGTCAGAGACCTATCGCCACCATTCCAGGGGAGGGGAGAGTGTGATGTGTACGAGAGAGAGAGATGCATAAAAGGAAGAGAAACAAAGAGAGATAGGAAGAGCGAGGAAGTGAGGAAGGGCATGTTGAAAGGGGGGAGGGTCATTTAAAATCAATTAATTGCATTTATTTCCCCCAACACGTGGATAAAAGGGTTGCAAATAAAATTCAAATCCTGTATCCACAGCAAGAGACAAAGGAAACCAGCAAATTAACAACATCTCCCTCTCCCCCCGCCGATAGAGTAACGCACAAAGGGATTTCTTGCAAGTGGGAATGTTTTGGGAAGTGGGGACCCTGTTATGTAATTTCAAAGCAACCAAGGCCGTTTTACTGGAGGCATCTCCCCAGCTAAGTATAGGCTGCCCTGCACAACCCCCACACCCCCACAACCAAACACACACACACGCACACAATAGCCATTTGGCCCCTCCCAGTGCATGCTTGCTCTCCGCCTGAGGTCGCCCACAGCAACTCCCAAACCTGCCCCTCTTTTAGGGGTTTATCTAATTCCCATGTATTTATATAGACTCGAGTGAATCTGCCCGCAATCAAACACCTCCCTGAGGTGTCTGAACTGTTACTGGGCCCTCCAGTTAGTTTCTCACCAACCTGTTCAGGGATGTTGTCATATACCTCTGGAACAGGTGGGTCTTGAATCTGGGCTTTCTAACTGAGAGGTACACACTACCGCTGCACCACAAGAACCCGAAACGTCAAGTTTTCCTGCTCCTGTGATGCTGCTTGACCTGTTGTGTTCATCCAGCCCCATGCTTGTTATCCCTACTTACCCCTCTATCTGCATCACCATTAGAGATCACTTAACACATTGTTGTTGGTGGGATCTTGCTGTACACAAATTGGCTGCCCCATTATAACAGAGACACCAGTGAAACGCGAGGTAGTGCATTTTTGGTAGGGACAGCATACAGAGAGAGAGTATAAAATACAACTCTAAATACAGCGTATAATCCCGAAAGGCCTGCGGAAGTGGATTTCTCTCCTCACATGCTGCCAGACCTGCTGAGATTTTCCAGCAATTTCTGTTTTTGTTACTAAAT
>JAHRHZ010000086.1:6663788-6691689 GCA_024137785.1 Ginglymostoma cirratum | reverse complement strand
CAGAGGAGCAGGAAGGCTAACGTTTCAGGCCTAGACCCTTCTTCAGAAGGGTTGATTTCTGAGGAAGGGTCTAGGCCCGAAACATCAGCCTTCCTGCTCCTCTGATGCTGCTTGGCCTGCTGTGTTCCTCCAGCTCTACACCTTGTTATCTCAGGATTTTTAGTTTTAGTTTTTCAGTAGCAGTTGCTGGGGTCTTGAATCTGGGTTTGGAAGCTGCAGCATGTCTCTCCCTGCTTCTCTCTCTCTCTCTGTCTCTCTCACAGAGCTTTCTCTTGATGTGTTTTCTCTTCCTGGACTGGAAAATTGCCTGTAAGACAATCTGTTTTACTGAATCTACCTTTGACAAGGTTGTGTTTCTGGGATATTACTGTAATGGAATGGTTGCTGTTTAATAGTTAAACAACCTATTATTCTTGTTAAGGTTTCCAATAGAGTTAAGTTATTCCAATCCATTCTTTTGTTCAGCCTAACTATAGCGTATGAATAAAGGAATTTTTGCTTCAAGCCTGGTAGTTTGACCAATGGAATTATACGTGGAACACATCACCTGGCACTTGCCTTTAATGGAAGAAAAAGTTAGGATCTAGGCCATCTTCTTAATATATTTTGAGGGAGCCTGGCCTGGTCCATAACAATGTGTTCTGACTGCCCACGGTTGTTATGCCAACTGAGCAAGGAGCGTGGAAGTTTGAAAGGGGCACTATGGGATTGTATGATGGATTGCTGTGTGCGAAACCTGAACTGTTTCGTGGGAAAAGTTCATGAAAAAGATTTCTGGCAGTATTTCAAAGGAGCTGTGGGGAATTTCTCTCAGTGAAGTATTCCCTAGGCAAATATCTCCAGTGGAATCACCAAAATGGCTGATCTTGAACTGTCACATTACCATTGCATAGGGACTTGCTGTGAGCAGACAGGCTTCCCCGTTTCCCACACTACTACAATGGTTACACTTCAAAACGTACTTCATGGGCTGGAAGCAGGATGCCCTGAGATTGTGAAGGGCAAGTTATTCTCTTTCAGACGCAGAAAGACCGAACCGTGGACTTCCTGTTTCAACTGATTATATCATGAGGGCCCTCAAAGCCAAAGGGGACATTTTTCTCCCAGCATTCCTGGAAGAAGATGAAAGGTCACTGTCTGTAGGCCACTGCCCCGTTTGCTCTAGCATTTTAATGCTGTCACTAAGGGAGGGGTGGGAGGGGGAGGGTTAAGTGACAGAGGTCACTATAGGCCCACTATCACAGAAATGGGGCAGAACTCACTGTGTGCTCAATAAATAGAGTACATTCCAAAACCAAAACATGGAGTGGATACTAGTCTTCACAGTGGAAGACACTAGGACCATACCAGAATTTCAGAAGAGTTGGGCGCAGAGGTGAGTGCAGTGGCCATCTCTATGGAGAAGGTGCTGGGGAAGCTGAAAGATCCAGAGGTGGATAAATGACTCAGACCTGATGGACTACAGCCCAGGGTTCTGAGGGAGATAGCTGAGGAGATTGTAGGGGCATTGGTGGTGATTTTTCGGGAATCACAGGAGCCAGGGAGGGTCCCAGAGGACTGGAAAATGGCTAATATAGTATTCCTGTTTAAGAAGGGAGGGGGGCAGAATTCAGGAAACTATAGGCCAGTTAGCCTGATCTTCGCCATTCTAAAGATTTTAGAGTTTGTTATTAAGGATGAGATTGTGGTGTACTTGGATGCACATGGTAAAATAGAGTGGAGTCAGCATGGATTTGTCAAGGGGAGATCATGCCTGACAAATCTGTTAGAATTCTTTGAGGAGGTAATGAGCAGGTTAGACCAAGGAGAGCCAATGGATGTGATCTATTTGGATTTCTGGAAGGCCTTTGGCAAGATGCCGCACAGGAAGCTGCTAAATAAGATAAGAGCCCATGGTGTTAGAGGCAAGGTACTGGCACGGAAAGATGATTGGCTGACTGGTGGATAGCAAACAGTGGGGGATAAAGGGTTTTTTTCAGGATGGCAGCCAGTGAATAGTGGAGTTCCGCAGGGGTCCGTGTTGGAATCACAACTACACACGTTGTACGCTAGCGATCTGGACGAAGGAACTGGGAGCATTGTTACATTTACAGATAACACAAAGATAGGTAGAGGGGACAGGTAGTGAGGAAGAAGCAGGGAGGATGCAGAAGGATTTGAACAGGCTGGGAGAGTGGGCAAAGAAGTGGCAGATGGAATACAATGTGGGAAAGTGTGAGGTCATGCACTTTGCCAGGAAGATTAGAGACATGAACTATTTACTCAATAGGGAAAGGGTTCAGAAATCTGAAGCACAAAGAGACTTAGGAGTCCCAGTTCAGGATTCTCTTAAGGTTAACATGTAGGGTCAGTTGGAGGTTAATACAATACAATGTTCACATTCATCTCAAGAGGGCTAGAATACAAGAGCAGGGATGTACTTCTGAGGCTGTATAAAGGTCTGGTCAGACCGCATTCGGAATATTGTGAGCAGTTTTGGGCCCCATAATTAAGGAAGAATGTGCTGGCATTGGAGGGGGGTCCAGAGAAGGTTCACAAGAATGGTCCTGGGGATGAAGGACTTGCCATATGAGGAGCAGTTGAGGATTCTGATCCGTATTCGATGGATTTTAAAAGGATGAGGCAGGGTTGGGGGGGAATCTGATTAAAATGTACAGAATACTGAGAGGCCTGGATACAGTGGACTTGGAAAAGATGTTTCCACTAGTAGGAAGGAGTAGGGCCTGAGGGCACAGCCTCAGAGTGAAGGGACGACCCTCTAGAACTGGGATGGGGAGGAATTTCTTCAGCCAGAGGGTGGTGACTCTGTGGAACCCATTGCTGCAGAGGGCTGTGGGGGACAAGTCATTGAGTGTGTTTAAGACAGAGATAGATAGGTTCCTGATTAGTGAGGGAATCAAGGTTTATGGGGAGAAGGCAGGAGAATAAGGTTAAGAAACAAAGCAGCCATGATTGAACAGACTTCAATGGGCCAAATGACCTAATTCTGCTCCTCTGCTTTATGGTCTAATGGCTCCAGGGATAGCAGTGTATGTGTGGGGTGAGAAGCCACTGCAGACAATGTTTTGATGCAGTGAATCACTGTGAGATCAAAGACCAGTGGGAGGAGGTTCAATAGGAATTTTAAACACCAGAAGGGGATAATGGGACAGATATTTGAAAAGGGACCAAAAATTGAATTGCTTTGGGAGAAAATGGAGGTGTGGGACTAACTGCAGAGCTCTTTCAAGGAGTTAGCACCAGTATGATGGTCCAAATGGCCTCTTTCTGCGCTGAATGGTTCAATGAGGGGGTAGGAATGGAATCTGATGAAGATTAGCAGGACCAGTACTAGGATTTCACATTCTCAGCATAAGGGTGTAGCGTCGTGTTACAGAGAGCTGGTTGTGGCACAATGGGCCAAACAGCCTGCTCCTGGAGCCATTCTGTTATTCCATAAGGCAGACCTCAGGAAAATCAAAGCAAAATGCATTTTGGAAAGGCAAATCAGAGTAGGACTTATACACTTAATCGTAGGGCCCTGGTGAGTGTTACCAAACAAAGGGGGCAGGTGCATAGTTCCTTAATAGTGGAGTTGCAGGTAGACAGGATGGTGAAGAAGGCGTTTGGTACGCTTGCCTTCATTGGTCAGTGCATTGAGTACAGGAGTTGGGAATCAAAAACAGAAATTGCTGGAAAAGCTCAGCAGGTCCGGCAGTATCTGTGAAGGGAAATCAGAGTTAACATTACGAGTCCAGTGACCCTTCCTCAGAACAGGAAAGGTCACCGGGCATGAAACATTAACTCTGATTTCTCTTTTCAGATGCTGCCAGACCTGCTGAGCTTTTCCAGCAATTTCATTATTGTTTCTGATTTACAGCATCGGCAGTTCTTTTGGTTTTTATAGGAGTTGGGAGATCATGTTGCGGCTGTACAGGACATTAGTTAGGCCACTTTTGGAATGCTGTATGCAATTCTGGTCTCCCTGCTATAGGAAAGATATTGTGAAACTTGGATGGGTTCAGAAAAGATTTACAAGGATGCTGCCAGGGTTGGAGGGTTTCAGCTACAGGGAGAGGCTGAATAGGCTGGGACTATTTTCCCTGGAGCGTCGGAGCCTGAGGGGTTACCTTATAGAGGTTTATAAAGTCATGAGGGGCATGGAGAGGATGAATTTCCAAGGTCATTTTTTTAGGGTGGGGAAGTCCAAAAGCTAGAGGACACGGGTTTAAGGTGAGAGGGGAAAGATTTAAAAGGGACCCAGTCGCAACTTTTTCACGCAGAGGGTGGTGTGTGTATGGAACGAGCAGCCAGAGGAAGTGGTGGAGGCTGGTACAATTATAACATTTAAAAGGCATCTGGATGAGCACATGAAAGGAAGGGTTTAAAGGGATATGGGCCAAATGCTAGCAAATAGAACCAGATTAATTTAGGATATCTGATTGGCATGGACAAGTTGGACTGAAGGGTCTGTTTCTGAGCTGTTTCTGCTCTGACTCCAAGATAAACTTGCCCCTTACAGAGTACTCTGATGTGTTACCTACAGGAAAGAATGTGCGAATGGCTTTAGTTGGCAACTCACTTTAAGGAACTGAAAGAACTTCCAAGGAAGTTCTTTGAAGTAATCTATTTATCAGAAATAAATACATTGGCCTAGACCCTTCTTCAGAAATGGGGGAGGGGAAGGGGGATCTGAAATAAATAAGGAGAGAGGGGGAGGCGGATAGAAGATGGATAGTGGAGAAGATAGGTGGAGAGGAGACAGCCTGGTCAAAGAGGCGGGGATGGAGCCAGTAAAGGTGAGTGTAGGTGGGGGGGTAGGGAGGAGATAGGTTAGTCCAGGGAGGACAGACAGGTCAAGGGGGCGGGATGAGGTTAGTAGGTAGGAGATGGGGGTGGGGCTTGAGGTGGGAGGAGGGGATAGGTGGGAGGAAGGACCGGTTAGGGAGGCGGGGACAAGCTGGGCTGGTTTTGGGAGGGGCCGGGGGGGGGAAGATTTTGAAGCTTGTGAAATCCACATTGATATCATTGGGCTGCAGGGTTCCCAAGCGGAATATGAGTTGCTGTTCCTGCAACCTTCGGGTAGCATCGTTGTGGCAGTGCAGGAGGCCCAGGATGGACCTGTCGTCTGCGGAATGGGAGGGAGAGTTGAAATGGTTCGCGACTGGGAGGTGCAGTTGTTTAGTGCAAACGGAGCGTAGGTGTTCTGCAAAGCGATCCCCAAGCCTCCGCTTGGTTTCCCCGATGTAGAGGAGACCACAACGGGAACAGCGGATGCAGTATACCACATTAGCAGATGTGCAGGTGAACATCTGCCTGATGTGGAAAGTCTTCTTGGGGCCTGGGATGGGGGTGAGGGAGGAGGTGTGGGGGCAGGTGTAGCACTTCCTGCGGTTACAGGGAAAAGTGCCGGGTGAGGTCAGGCTGGAAGGGAGTGTGGAGCGGACAAGAGAGTCACGAAGCGAGTGGTCCCTCCGGAAAGCAGATAAGGGTTGGGAGGGAAAAATGTCTTTAGTGGTGGGTTCGGATTGCAGATGGCGGAAGTGTCGGAGGATGATGCATTGGATCCGGAGGTTGGTGGGGTGGTACATGAGGACGAGGGGGATTCTTTTTTGGTTGTTATTGCAGGGACGGGGTGTGAGGGATGAGTTGCGGGAAATATGGGAGGCACGATTGAGGACATTCTCGCCCACTGAAGGGGGGAAGTTGCGGTCCTTGAAAAACGAGTACATCTGAGATGTACGGGAGTGGAATGTCTCATCCTGGGAGCAGATGCGGCGGCGAAGGAATTGGGAATAGGGGATGGCATTTTTGCAGGAAGGTAGGTGGGAGGAGGTGTATTCCAGGTAGCTGTGGGAGTCGGTGGGCTTGAAATGGATATCGGTTTCTAGGTGGTTACCCGAGATGGAGACAGAGAGGTCCAGGAAGGAGAGAGAAGTGTTGGAGATGGTCCAGGTGAACTTAAGGTTGGGGTGGAAGGTGTTGGTGAAGTGGATGAACTGTTCGAGCTCCTCGAACAGGTGGGTGCATGAGGCGGCACCGATACAGTCATCAATGTAACGGAGGAAGAGGTGGGGTTTAGGGCCAGTGTAGGTACGGAAGAGGGATTGTTCCACGTAACCTACAAAGAGGCAGGCATAGCTTGGGCCCATGCGGGTACCCATGGCCACCCCCTTTGTCTGTAGGAAGTGGGAGGAATTGAAAGAGAAGTTGTTGAGGGTGAGGACAAGTTTGACTAAGCGGATGAGGGTGTCAGTGGAGAGGGACTGGTCAGGCCTGCAGGACCGGAAGAAGTAGAGGGCCTTTAGGCCATCTGTGTCCTCCCTGGACTGACCTATCCCCTCCCTAACTCCCCACCTACACTCACCTTTACTGGCTCCATCCCCACCTCTTTGACCGGTCTGTCTCCTCTCCACCTATCTTCTCTTCTATCCATCTTCTATCCGCCTCCCCCTCTCTCCCTATTTATTTCAGAATCCCCTTCCCCTCCCCCATTTCTGAAGAAGGGTCTAGGCCTGAAATGTCAGCTTTCCTGCTCCTTTGATGCTGCTGGGCCTGCTGTGTTCATCCAGCTCGACACCTTGTTATCTCAGATTCTCCAGCATCAGCACTTCCTACTATCTCCAAATACATTGGCCACTGCTTTATGTATGTGTGAGCAGTGAGTGCCCCCTATTGGAGAGAAAGGACATTTGATTAACGTATGTGTTTAAAGATATTTTTCACCAACCTGTTCAGACATGTTGTGACACAACTCTGGGGCAGATGGGACTTGAGCCTGTGTCTCCTGCCCCGGAGGTAAGGACACTACCACTACACTAACATGTCTGCTTGTATAACTGTGTCAATATTGAATGTTCCACAGAGACTGCTAGTTAAGGAGCTGGTGGCTCTGACATTGTAATTTTCCTTCCTCTTTTTTAATTTCAAAAATATACTTTATTCATAAAAATATCTTTATATACATACATAGTCACTGAAGCAGCTCGGTTCTGTACAGTAGTGTATGAAGGAAAACAAACATTGCAGTTTGGTTCTATCCAACCATCAAACCAATGGCATATCTTACTTGTAGAGGTTAATATTTACATTCATTTGGGACACTGGGAGGGTCCAATAACTGAACAGACCCCCATTTACCTTCAGCAGGAAGACCTCAGACAGTGGTCTTTCCCCACTGCACCTTAGCAACAGCTGCCCCAAGCTTCACTGTGTCTCTCAGCACATTGTCCTGAACCTTGGAATGTGCCAGTCTGCAACACTCAGTTGAGGTTAACTCCTTGCTCTGGAAGACCAACAAGGTTTGGGCAGACCAAAGAGCGTCTTTCACTGAGTTGATGGTCCTCCAGGCACAGTCGATGTTTGTCTCTGTGTGCGTCCCAGGGAACAGACCGTAGAGCACAGAGTCCTGCATCATGGAGCTGCTTGGGAATGGTGCAATCAATGTTTGAGAATCCATTGGCCTGTGGTTACGTGGGTCAACGTATGGAGATTGGTGTCTCGAACGAACTCTGGGACACCTTGAAATGAAGATGTTGTCGTGACCCTCAGTACGAACAAAGCTAGGGAAATGACATTTAATGTCTGAATTCTGACCGCAAATATATTTTAAGAGTTCTTTGGGAGGAACTGTTGAGCGGGTCTCAGAAGGGGTGTGTTCAAGTGGAGTCTCTGGGAGCTGATCGCGATTTGCTCCGTTGAATATCGTTTGTTGCATTTTCGCGGTCCTCAAGAGAACTAGGCTGAATTCAAACACCCAGAAATATCGCCGACCAAAACTTATGGGAATGAAGGATGGAATTCCGTGGAATTTGGAGGAAATAAGAACTGTTTTGTTTCCTTAATCTGTTATTGTTAAAGAGGTGGCAAAAGGCCAGTGTCAGTGAAAGGCCACCAGTGTTTCTTGTGTTTGGCAGACCACATGAGAAACCATGTTTTCAACCTCCTGTGAGAGTTATATTATTGATACACAACAGTGCATACTTTGTAACTTTTCAAAAGAAGGGTCTTATGTAATTAAGCTCTGTTTCCCCATTCTGCCGGCAGCACCCATCCATCTTCCAAAGATAGCAAATCTGGTGGGGGAATGGGGTGAGATGCATATGCTGATGCCTGAAGAAGTCAGACAGTCACCCCCTGCACCACCGATGCTCAGTAGCAACAGTGTGTACTGTCTACAACATGCACTGCAGAAATTCACCAAAGACCTTCCAAACCCACGGCCACTTCCATCCAGAAGGACAAGGGCAGCAGACATATGGAAACACCACCGCCTCCACATTCCCCTCCAAGCCACTCACCATCCTGACTTGGAAATATATCGCCATTCCTTCAGTGTCGCTGGGTCAAAATCCTGGAATTCCCTCCCTGTTGTGAGTCCCTCCACAGCAGGTGGACTGTAGGGGTTCAAGAAGGCAGCTCACCACCATCATCTCAAGGGGCAACTAGGGACAGGCAATAAATACTAGTCTAGCCGCGACACCCTCGTCCCATGAGTGAATAAAAAAAATGTGTTGAGACAAGGTCCATTAGAAGATGTCGCTTTCCACTTCACTTCACAAGCTGTACCTCAAAGCAACAATGAATTTCCATTCTTAAACTTGTTCTAATATTTCCTCTACTCGTCTCTCAGCCCTTCCCCCTCAGATAACAGTTTGATCCCTGATATACTGGCTGCAGAAAGGATCTCTGGTCCGGTAGGAAATGCACTGCAATCAGGTGCGAGCTGTCTGTGGCATTGCCCGAGTTGTGACAAATTGTAGGTCATTTTGCAATGCCATTTTAGTCAGATCCCTTTAGTCTGCTGCACCGACTTCCAAATGCATCCAAGATGCCTCAGCACCACACCAACAACTCAACCAAGACATGTTAGTCCATAGCACTGAACGTATCCCAAGACATTACAAGCTGCAGAGGGAATAAATGTCATCAAAAGTTTTGGAAAGTTGAGAGGTGAAGACACAAGTGGCTCAAGCCCCATTTTTCCAGATTTCACCCCCACAACCCATAGTGATTTCAACTAAGGCCGGGGGATATCATTGACTACAAAATCCTTGATTGGGGCTGTTAGCATTTAGGGTGGCATGGTGGCTCAGTGGTTAGCACTGCTGCCTCACAGCGCCAGGGACCTGGGTTCACTTCCAGCTTTGGGAGACTGTCTGTTAGGGTTTCCTCTAGGTGTTCTGGTTTCCTCCCACAGTCCAAAAAGATGTGCAAGTTAGGTGGATTGGCCATGGGAAATTGTCCTTAGTGCCCAGGGATGTTTAAGTTAGGTGGGTTAGACATGGGAAATACAGGGGTAGGGGGAATAAGTCAGGGTGGGATGCTCTTTGGAGGGGCAGTGTGGACTTGTTGGGCCAAATAGCCTGTTTCCACACTGTAGGGATTCTTCTTCTTTAAAAAACATGGGCCAATCAGGGAGCCCTGGCTGACAGATATAAGCAGGAGATTTGGAAGCTCTCCTCAGCCGAGGGACTGACTCTGAGCTGGCTGGTCAGAGCCCATGTACTGTGCAGTGGGGACTTGGTCATGGGATCACTGGCCTCTGTGCATTTACTGCACCACCTCTCTATCCTCAACTGTCACAGGCTTATGAGCACCAGGGGCTACAAAGTCCTTGGGTTCATTCACATATAAAGGCTCCCCATTTTAATATACATCATATGTTAGAGGTAAGGACTGCAAGTTGGCCTGACTGATAAATGCCTTAACCCACTAAATAAACTAACTTTGTGCAGCTACACAGCTCATAATTCTTGTCTTCTTGAATAAAGAGTAAAATTTCATTCAAAGTGGCATTTATATGAAAATAGCTCTAGAGGAAGGTTTTTTGAGGAAGGGTCACTGGACTCGAAACGTTAACTCTGATTTCTCTTTCTCTCTCCACAACTGCTGCCAGACCTGCTGAGCTTTTCCAGCAAACTTCTGTTTTTGTTTCTGATTCCCAGCATCTGCAGCTTTTCCTTTTATTTCAGTCTAGAATTTTGTTTTGCTGAAATACGTGGACAGGTTACAAACTGTAGCCAGATAACCAATGCCTCTTGTATAGGATAGCAGCAAGGCTGAAACAAATGGGAGAGATTTTGAGAGGAACCTGCAAATTCTTGACTAGATTTGTATCAGTGTATGAACAAAAGGGACATGTCTCTATTGATGATTGCCTGCTTGAATGACCCCATGGCTATAGCATTTTTTAAAAATAAATCTTCTTTACTTATCTCTTCTTAGATTTTAAATGTACCAGTCAGAAAAGGATGAGACAGACAATGTCAAGGCCACCAACTTAGGAGGTTCGGGGTGACCTTTTACAGGTTTATTAAATCAGGAGGGGTATAGATATGGTGAATAGCATGTGTCTTTTCCCTAGGGTGGGGGATTTCAAGACACAGGGCATATTTTTTAAGGAGAGAGGAGAAAGATTTACAAAAGACATGGGGGCAATTTTTCTTTTTAAACACAGAGAGAGGTGCACGTGTGGAATGAACTTCCAGAGGAAGTGGTGGATGCAGGTACAGTTACATTGTTTAAGACATTTAGATAAGCTCATAAATAGGAAATGTTGAGAAAGGGTCACTGGACCCGAAACTTTGACTCTGATATTTTTCTTCACAAATGCTGCCAGACCTGCTGACTTTTCTAGCAACTTCTGTTTTCGTTCCTGATTTACAGCATCCCCAGTTCTTCTTTCGGTTTTTATATGAATGGGAAAGGTTGGAGGGAAATGGGCCAAGTGCAGGCAGGTGGACTAGTTTAGTTTGGGAATTACGGTCAGCCTGGACTGGTTGGACCGAAGGGTCTGTGTCCATGCTGTAGGACTCTATGACAATCAAAACACAGTTCATGGAGAAAATGGTTGGACCATTCCTCTTGATTCTTCAGCCTTGGATGAAGGCCTCATTGTTGGAGTGACACAGGGCTTTTACCGCTCTTTAGTGCCCACGGTCATGTAGCTTCTTACTGAGAGAGTGATGACTGGGAGCTATTTTACAGGCTTCACTTTAGCAATGGCTGCCGTCAGGCTTATAGACACACTGTCTTTAAAATGCCACTCGATGCCATTTCTCTGCACTTGAAGATGGTCGACACTCCTTCAGGGTGGCTCTGAGGTGTTGGCAGACCTTCCTCAACCATTCCTCACTAGATCAGCCATGTTAAACACCTGTAGGGGCAGCACAGTTTAGTCCAGGCCTCCTCCCCAACTCCACCCCACCCTACAGCAACCTGACATCAAGGACATCATCGTTAACTGTAGTTGCCAACTTCAGTCTCTTAAGACTAGACTGAGGAGATCAAAATTGAGCGTATTTGAAAAATAAAAAGGTGCATTTGTCTCCATTTAAGATGAGGGATAATCCTTTTACAAGCCAGAGAGAGAGGTGGGCTGATGGGTTTCCTGAAAAAGAAACACACGTTACAAATGTGAGGAACTTCCATTGTCTGAAGAGCTTTGAAGAATTTATTACAATGACAGCGATCACTTAGAAAATAAAAAGAGTAAAAATATATTTACACTCATTTGTCTTATTTACAGCAACCACCATAAATACAGATTTGCACACAGACTCCAGGTATTTGCAAATAACTTAAAACTACTCAACAGGGAAGCAAATCGAAATTTAAAAAAAAAAAGTGTACATATCATCAGACGTGGCCCTCAATTCAGATTGGGATACATTTGCTGAGTGAACATCTTCTTCAGCTGTTCCACTTCTGCTGAGAGGGAAGCGAGCTGATTTTTAAGGGCACTGTTTTCAGATTTGTAGATGGAATCCTCCTTCAGAGTGTCTTTTGGATAGCCTGGAGTTCCCTGGGCACTGACCTGGGTGGCATCTGGCAAATATCTATAGTGTAGACCACTTCTGCTGTCATCTGGAGAGAGTCCAACATGGGTCCTCCAAGCTGGAGGTACCAAGCCAGTGCCTGCTCCCTGGTCATCCGGCGTCATCAGCGTGTTGGCGTAGCATGCTTGCTGTTGCCCCCTGACCTGGCCAGCTGGTTGGTCAGAGGCCCCTCTGCCAATGTTGCCCGATGCCATCTGGAGGACCTTGACTTTCACATCAACCTCGGCGCTGTCCTCCACACCAGCTCCGATCTTGAAGCGCAGTTTGTGAGGCAGGCTTTTGACCATCTCGGTTAGCTCGAGGGGCCTAGCTGGTTTCACGCTGTCCGTGCCGAACACCCTCCCGACGTCCACCTCGGCATCGCTGGCAGATGAGAGCTGGGCTTCAAAGTGGTCCTCGGGGCTCGGTGAGAATTTGTCCCGGTCACTCAACTGGTCGTCGAAGAAGACGGGGCTCCCAGTGTTTGAACTTCCGGGTGTGGAGATCCCGGAGTCTTCAGAGACGGCACAGGGCTCCTGTTCCGCGCCGAGCTCGGCTCCAAACTGCCTCCTTCTGCCTGGAAAACCCTTACTGTCCACAGGGTGCACCCCGTAGGCACCACCAGGTCTGGGTAGAAAGGCTGGTTGGGCACCAGCAATGCAGTGGAGGGGCTGGGCATTACTCTGGGCAGCTGGTGCCTCAGAGGGGTCCTTCAGGAGGCCGAACCTAAACTTCAAGGCCAGGAGTTCAGCCTTCAGCCTGGCGTTCTCTTCCAGCAGGGCGATGACCCTCTGCTCGAGGACAATGTCGTTGACCCTCCTTTTCTCACGGGACCTCTTGGCCGCCTCGTTGTTTTTCCTGCGCTTGTCCCAGTAGTTGTTGTCCTTCTTATCATCCGGGATGAATTCCCGCTTTCTCCGGCTCACCGAGCTGGTGCCCTTGTGCTTGATCTGCCGAGCTCCCAGCAGGGACCGGGCCAGGAGGCTGTTGGTGGTCAGCAACGACATGGCTTCGTCTGCAAACGATGGGCACGGTGCCCGAGGAGACAGACTCTGACCCTGTGGCCCATCCGTCTTTGGCACTGCCAGCGCCTGGCAGCTCTCAGCTGCTGACATGTCCCTGGGGGGGTGGGGGTCGGGTCTTCAGACCTCCCGGCGTCTGGGGGTTACCTGTTTCACAAACAAGAAATTGAGACACCGTGTCAACCACAGGACTTTCCCACGTTCCCTAGCCTTGGCACCAACGTGCTGAAGAGGGCATTGGGCAGTGTCAGGGGATGCCACCTCGAGCAGAGGTCAGACACCAGGTGACCAGGACTGGGGGGTGGGGGGGGGGGGGGGGGTAGCAGTTGGTTTGACGATCCTGACGAATAGCTGGGTGTTCCAGCCTCACTTAACTCAGAGACAACAGCCAACAGCTTGTCACTGACTGAATGGTTCAGGAATCCTCAATGCATCGGTCTGAACGGGGAGCCACGCATGGGAACAAATCAAGGGGGTGTGATGGGGGGAAATGGCGATACTGTCTGTAATCCCCTTCTGAACCCCAGACTGATTCAAGCTGTAGGATGGGGAAAGGAAAGTCCTGATGGGAATCTCCAAAAGGGGCCTTCTCAGAGCTCAGCACAGCAATATATTGGCCCCGTTCTAGAGAGGGGATTATGGGGACTTGCTGCTATTTGGGTATGAATAACTGAAGCATTCCTGATGCAGGGGATTCACACAGGGTGCCTCAAGTTGCTACAGGTTACTGAAGGGGCAGCACCTCTTCACCAATGGCCTCATGAATGCAGCTTCTCTGTCAGTTTGAAGACATCGCCGCACTTGTGCTCTCATCACAAGTTGAGCCCATGGCAGGGAGGGTTAGGGCTGGCACTTAATAGCAGAAGGCCCCTTGACGCCATTCTGGGGGGAAAAGAGAAAACTGTTGGAAGTTGCAAATCATCATTCAGTCTGACAGTAAATTGCTCCCAGAGGTTTCAAGAACAAAGTGGATTCTTTTTCGTAATGTCAATCATTCAATCCTCTGGCCAACCTCTCCCTTTTTACTTTCATTGAACTTTAACCCACCCACTCATTTCCCCTTCCTCGAGTGAGAACTTGCTCCGTCAGCCCTGCTGTTCGCCAGCGTTGTTATCAACTTGCACTTCCAGTAAATGAAAATATTTATGCTGAAAGGCAGGGGGATAAAATAACCCCAGAAATCTTTGCAGTCCAGTGCGGCTACACAGCGATACTAAAAATAGTCACTTTCCCGTCAACAGTATGTCGAAATGCTCCCCTGTGTGTGTTTGCTGCAAGCGTCAGTCACAATGTTAGCTCTTCAAAAGTGTTACATGAACAACACTACAACCAATTGCCCTCACTCAACAACAACTTTCTTCGACATAGCGCCGCTAGCGTAGGAAAACATCCCAAGGTGCCCCACAGGGACATTACGAGGCAAAATTTGACACACAGCCACATGAACAACCCGCCATGGCAGATGGCAGATGACCAATAGTGTAGACAAAGTGGGTTATTTTGCTTTTGCTTTGAAAGAAAGGAGTGCCTTTAAGGAGCTGGGAGGCAGAGGGGAATGGGAAAGGTTATTCCAGAGTTTAGCTACTAGACAACTGAAGGCACGGCGACCAATAGTGCAGTGATTAAATTCAGGAATTCTCAAGGGCTTGCAGGGCAGAGAGAGCTCAGAGTTTTATGGATCAGAGCCTCAGTAACTTTGTGGCTACTGAACCAAATCGACCAACTGTCAGGACGTTAAGGGGGGGGGGGTTGATTTAAAAAAAAAGATGAAAGCAATATTGTAGTAAATACACTAACTGAACCTAGTTATAGCAAATGCAGTTAAGTGATTATTAACAGGGGTAACAGGTCACATTACGGGAAAAAAAAGTTGCACAATGCCCAGCTGTTTAATAAGTAACAAATGTGTTAGTGACTGGGAACACTGTCACATTCAATCTGAGAATGTGCAGGAGTACAGACTGACTCAGTAGGCTGGGGAGCTGGTAAGCAAGTTACTTCGAAAGTGAAATTCGTTTCTCAGGATTTCCCACAGCAGAATTTGTCGACTTCTCATGAACACACAGAGACACTCACCCTTTAAAAAGGGGGGGAGGGGGTTCATTTATGTGTGGGCAATAGAGGTGGTGGGGATTTATTGACTTTGAACGCACATCAGTCCACATATAAACACACACACACATAAAACCCCGCCTTCAGCTGCTCTCACTGAACTCAGTTCAAAACTGCTTTCACGCCCCATTCCACTGTTTAATTCCAACATTTCCGAATGGAAGAGACCAGAACTCTGCAATTGAAATGCACCGTTCGGGAAACTAACACATATTTCCTCTTACTGCTCAGAGGCCCTTTTTCACTTCTGAAAAAAAAACAAAAATCTGACATCTTACTCACAGTGGGAAGTGTCTGTGGAAAAAAAATCTCTTCTAGTACCGATAGGAGTTACTCCTTCCTCGAAAGCAAATGTGTTCCGTCAGCAGAAGGTGAGTTATCTAAACTGTTGCAATACATATATATGTTTTTTTTAAGAGCGTCGCCCAGCCCTCTTCAAAACTCCTCCCATCGCGCTGCCCAACTCTCTCCTCCCTCTCTCTCTGACAACTATTTCTGGAACTCACTCCTGCTGCTCTACATAGAGACACTTCGGTTATTTTCCACGCTTCACAAGCCTCTATGATGCTAGCCTGCTGTCAGCTTTTTTTATTAATTTGTTGGAGAATTAGCTCCACCTCCCCTGAACAAATCACATTTTGTTTTTCTGTTTCACGCCCCGCATAAACATTATGGTGCTCTGGTCCCAAAACCCCGGCCACAGGTTTTAAAAGCTGCTTTTGTTCAATTGGAATGTGGGCGAGCCCAGAGCTGTGGGAAACGTTAAGTTCCTACGACTCCAAGTTAAAGCTCTTGGGAGGGGGCACAGGTACAAATTGCATTGTAAATTTAACAAATCTCGGCTTCTCTTAAAACCAGATATGGTTAAACCACAACAAAAAAAAACCTGAACATTTCTGAAGAAGGGTCCGGACCCGAAACGTCAGCTTTCCTGCTCCTCTGATGCTGCTTGGCCTGCTGTGTTCATCCAGCTCTACACCTCGTTTTCTAAAAAAAAATCCCCATCTGGTTCGCCCATCAGAAATTGCTGGAGAAACTCAGCAGATCTGTTTGGGGAGAGAGAAAGCAGAGTTAATCTTTCAGGTCCTGTGACCTTTCTTCTGAAACATCCTTCAAGGAAAGAAATCTGGCCTATGTGTGACTCCAGACCCAAGGCCAAATGTGGTTGACCCTCACTGGAGTAGCCCAAACAAGATACTCAGTTCAAGGCCAACTCACAATGGGCAGCACAATTCTGGGCCTTTTAAAAAATGCCCACATCCCATGAAAGGATAAGGAGAAAGAAATCTTCCAAAGACTTCCCCAATTGCTTTCCTTCCTAAATCGGGGACTTGATCCCATTGATTAATTAATCCCATCGAGGCATTAGGGCAGAGGGAATCAAAGGATAATTGGGGGGTTTGGAAGGAAAGTGGAGGTGGGGCCACAATTTGATCCGCTGCAACCTGGTGGAGCAGGCTTGAGGGGCCGAATGGCCAGCCCCTGTTCCTAATTAATTTGCACGGTTTGCCTCCAGCGAGTATCGCTGGAGCGCTGTCCTCAATGTTGATGCCCCCACCGAGTGTAGCCTAGAGACGCTGAGGTGAATTGGCACCTTGGCAAGCCCACCGAGCTGGGGTCTGAGCTTTAGACACTGTGAAAACTGGAGAACTAACAAAATCAAATGAGTGAGGAGATTTCTCTCGTCCATGTATAACTCCTTTTCTCTTCTGTATGGCTGTAAATCATTCTGGTGCACAATTGGATAAGACAAAGGCAGCAATGTTTAAAAGCCCTGACCAATTATGGGTGGCTCAGTGGTTAGCACTGCTGCCTCACAGTGCCAGGGACCCGGGTTCGATTCCAGCCTCGGGTGACTGTCTGTGTGGAGTTTCTCTGTTCTCCCTGCATCTGTGTGGGTTTCCTCCCACAGCCCAAAGATGTGCAGCTTAGATTGGCCATGCTAGAATTGCCCATAGTGTCCAGGGATGTGCAGTTTAAGGTGGATTGGCCATGATAAATTTCCCCATAGTGTCCAGGGATATGCAGACTAGGTGGGTTAGCCATGGGAAATGCAGGGTTACAGGGATAGGGTGGAATGCTCTTTGGAAGGCTTTACATGAGGGCTGAGTGGCCTTTTTCTGCACTGTAAGGATTCTATGAACTTCATGCCCGCTGAATGAGATCCCTCGCCCCAATACAGGGGTTCACCGAACTTGCGCTTAAAGTTATCATGGGGGTGTGCATTGTTAAAGCCAGGCAGAGGAAGGAACCTCATCTCTTGAACCTGACATTTAACGGTTCAAGTACCTATTCAATATTTGAGCACCTCTAGGCTGACACTTCAGGACAATACTGGATGTGTACTGTCAAACCAAAGCCCTCTCTTGTCACTCTCATGCTGATGAACAACACTACTCTCTGAAAAACCAGAGGCTGTTGTCTCTGGTGCTCAGACTAATAGTTATCTCTGACCTGTCACTACCTCATTGCCTACATGTGAAGATGGACAGCCCCGTTTTGTCTTACGCTGTGACAGCACAATTACTATAACAACACTTGGAAAGGACTCGATGAGTTGATCAATGTCTTGGGGTTGTGGAAAATGTAGAAAAAGATGTTTTCCCTAATGGGGTCAAGGCCTCAAATTTTAAAAATCTCATCCTCAACTTCACTGAGTTATAACTCAGAGTTCCTAGCTCTGTGACCTCCTTCAGTCCTACAACTTTCAGAGATACAGGCTGTCCTGGCCTTTTGATCACACATGGACGAGTTGGACCAAAGGGTCTGTTTCCGTGCTGTATATCTCTATGACTCTAATTACTTCATCATCCTTGGCCATGTTTTCAGCTGCTTGGTGCTGACACTTCAGGAAGCATCCTTTGGCATATCTATCTCTGGGTTAATACAACTGCTCTGAGCCTGAACCTGCTGTAAAGGGAGCTATGTTTTCAAGGCCTTACATTTTGCACTCTTCAGGATAAAGACAAGGGACCCAAATTTCAAATGATCACAGCAACATGTACTTCAGGAGAAAGTGGTGCCAAACAGGGTTGCACAGTGGTTCAGTGGTTAACACTGCTGCCTCACAGCACCAGGGACCCACGTTCAATTCCAACCTCGGGCGACTGTCTGTGTGGAGTTTGCACATTCTCCCTGTGTCTGTGGGGGTTTCCTCCAGGTGCTCTGGTTTCCTCCCACAGTCCAAAGATGTGCAGGCTAGGTGGATTGGCCATGCCAAATTGCCCGTAGTGTTCAGGGAGGTGTAGAATAGGTGGGTTATAGGAATATGAGTCTGGATGGGATGCTCTGAGGGTCAGTGTGAACTTGTTGGGCCGAAGGGCCTGTTTCAACACTCTCGGGATTCTATGATCTAGTTGGCAAGTTGAGTCTGATCAGCTGTGGCATTACCATAGGGGATAAAAAGGATTTGGCTCCTGGTTATTCACAAAGGACACAAAGGTTTTCTATTTAGAATCAGACAGCATGGTAACAGACCCTTCCGCTTGACCAGTCGATGCTGACCATAATCCCAAAGTAAACTAGTCCAGGTTACAGGCACTTGCCTGTAATTGTATGTCATTTCTGGTGAGTGTAAATATGCTGCATTGGAATTTAAAGCTAATGAACCTAATAATATCTCCTCGAAGATGAGTCCTGAAGAACAGTCCGACTTGGTAACTTGTCTCTGCACTGATCCTCACACGTGGGCTCACTTACTCGGGTTGTGGGTATAGCTCTTTGCTCCTGTTGAGCTGATCCTGGGGGCACAGTGCCAACATGTGAAGAGATGCCATGAGGTGCCATGCTGCTACTCTGCGCACAAAGTTTCGGACACAGTAGTTCCCTGAGTGAGAATGAATCACTTATCCTAATTATAATCCATCGACATACACAGCTAAATATATTCTCATTAAAAAGGCCGCTTCCATTTTTACACCCAACCCCAGAGATAATAAGATTATCACCTCTGTTCACAAGCTGCATATAATGAAAGCCTGACACTTGACTTTGGGACCTGCTGTCTTAATCCAAACTGACATCAACCAAATATTGACGAGAGGAAATGCTATCACTCAGCTTTCTAAAGCAGCACCAAGTTTAAAACAAAGGGCTGAGGTCCACTTCTAGGATAGAATCGAACACACGGAGGTGACCTTAAACTTATATTGAACCTCGGTTTCGACTGCGCTGTCTTGACACTGGAAGGCAGGCAGCTAGAAAAAACATTCATGAGAATTATAGTAGAACGGATATAGTTACCAGGAAACGTCAGAGCTGAATGGGGCTCTTTTCCCTGGAAAAAGAGATGTCAGTGGGGTGACCTGCAAAGATCTTAAGGTTAGGAAATGTTCTGATGGAGTAGATTTCGAACACAAGTCTGTTGTTTATGGGACGTGGTTAGATAGAGGGAAGATGGATGTGAAGTCACCCTGAGAAATCCCAGAGGGAATTCACTAGTCTTTATCTAGTTAGTGGGGGAGCATTACTGTTTCAGGGGGTGCTTGGGGTAAACCAGACAAGCAGGATCACAAACAGAAGTTGCTGGAAAAGCTCAGCAGGGTCTGGCAGCATCCGTGAAGAAAAAAAATCAGAGTTAACGTTTCGGGTCCAGTGACCCTTCCTCAGAAAACACCAGCACGGAACAGTTCAGCTGCATGGCCAGTTACTGTACATTATGTTGAAGAGTGATCTTGACTCGAAACGTTAGCTTACTCTCCCTCTGTGGACACTGTCTGACCCACTGTGGTCTGCAGCACTTTTTATCTTCAGTACAGATTCCAGCACCTGCAGTAATTTGCTCCTGCTGTACATTTAGACCTCATTCTATACAGTCAAAAAATACCCAGTATAAATCCTGCCTCATTTACAATGAACCCTGTCTCTTTCCCATTCCCTACCTTTATTTCAATCTCTCATTGTCTATCTCTGTACCTCTCTCTATCTTACTTTCCTTCTCCCATTTACTTTCCTGTGGTGTCTCGGGTGACTACTCTCTCATTTTCAGTCTCGTTTATTTCCGCCGATTCACTCTCACCCCATCTTCACTTCCTTTTTTTGTTGGCCTCTCTCTCTTTCTCTCTCACATACATTCTATCTCCTTCACTTTTAAACTACGTCATGGCCGCAAGCTGTTACCAACTGGTTGAGTTAAACTCTTACAGACATTGCTGGGAAAGCTCAGCAGGTCTGGCGGTGTCTGTGGGAAGAAATCAGAATTAACGTTTCTGATCCTTCCTCAGAACTGACCCGAAATGTTAACTCCGATCTCTCTCCCATGGATGCTGCCAGACCAGCTGAGCTTTCCCAGCAATTTCTGTTTTTGTTTGTGATTTACAGCATCTGCAGTTCTTTCGGTTTTTGTTGAGTTAAACTCTTGATGTGTTGTACAGGGGAAAATGGTCCGCTTATCAATTTAACAGGCTTCGAGATGGAAGGCTGGGAGCGCTGAGAGAAATTTAGTCCTTGATTTAAAACCAGTTGCAATCTTCTTGATATTTATTGCCAAAAGCCGCAATGCTCTTTTTAGTCCATCTTGTTGTGGAGCACACAATGAGTTAGCCTCAGGCAAGAGGAATTCATTTTAAAGGTATTTTTGAAATGCTGGCCAAATCTGCTTGGAAAACATCCCTGAAAGGTCCCACTCTAATGACAGAAGTTGAACACAAAAAGGTCTGCTACAGGTGAATCTCTGGGCCCTTCCCCAGCCTGACAATTCAGTCTCTTTGTGGACAACGCTGACTAAATCAGAGTGGATTTGTGTTGCTCAGTGCGTTTTTACACAATAAGAGACTTACCCCAGATCAACGCTTATACATCCTCTGTTCCTCCTTGCTCCAGCTGCACTTAAAGTTTACCTTGGATGGTCTCTGTTTGTAATAATCCGTGTTCTCTCTCACTCACTCTCAGTAGATGCCTTTGTCTGTTGCTCTCCCCTCTCCCCACCAGCTACATGTCTTACTCAGAGAGTGCGCTGTGTTTCAGCTGGAGGGAGGGAGAGAGGCTGAAATGTGTGACGGACTGTGTGTGTGTGTGTGTAGGGTGGGGGAGAATCTGCCACCTGAGGCAGCCCTTAGCTATCAATCCTTCATCCCTGATCCCGAAAGCAGGATGCACCGTAACCTTGGCAACAGCATCCCCTTGGCAACAGACACGTGCGCAAGCGACCCGTGTATATGTATATGTGTGTGTGTGTGTGTGTGTGTGTCAACCCCCGGATCGCCATGGCAACTCCTGATGTCAGAGGAGCCAGAAATAGCCTCGGTAATTTTGCTAAATGTTATCGCCTCGCGGGTCCGCTGTCAGTAAACCTTCTAAATAGGGCTGATCGTCTCCAATAGTCTGCAATAGCAGTTCGGAGTTGTCATTCCTTAACCCTCTCGCCAAACTCGTCTGCATCCCAATGAAGTGGGTGGAAAGAAAAGTGTACATGTGGTAATCAGAAATGTAGTTGATTTATATCAAGCAAATTGTTTATATATATATATATATACACCAATTGTCACAGTGAACCAGCCTCAGAACTGATGGAGTCGACATGAATGCCTATAACTGGGACAACTGCAGCTATAATTAGGATCTGTTGGATCTAAATCTGACACAATGGATACTTATTCTGAATCCTGTCATGTTTAGATCTCTCAGTCTGGATCCCAGACCAGCTCAGGTCACAACCACGTTGCAGTCAATACTCTCGCCATCAAGTCTGAGCCAAGGGATAGCTTAATTTTTAAATCGCCAGCTCATTCTTATATCCCTCCACAGCCCTATCTCTATTCCTTCTTCCAGCCCTGTGACCCTCTGAAATCTCTCTGTTCCTCCAAGCCAAGTTTCTCACATGTTTTCAGACAACGCCGCCCTCCCCCCTCCCACCACAACAACCACCCCCCCTTGCTCTGCTTTCAGCTGCTTGGACCCTGCTTCCTGACATTCACTCCCTACCCCACACTACCTCCCTCAGCCTTAAAGGCACTCCTTATTATCTACCTTCTTCAGTCTCCTGTTTAATATCTGGTTCACCGCTGCCAAAATTTGGCTCCGATAGCTCCCCGGTGAAGGTGCCTTGGGATTGTCTTATGACATGAAAGGCGCTCTATGAATTCAGGCTCCTGAAGTTGTTGTTGTAAGGCTGTTGCCCCCATCGCCCCTGGGCATCAGCAGATAAAGACACTGCCTTGATATTGGCACCCACTGTAATCCACTCCCTCCCGTTCCCCCCGCCCACTGAGTTTACCCCCTCGGTCTCCCTGCTCCCTTCCCGCCTCACCTCTCCACCCCTCCCAGGTCAACTCTGGAAACTTCCGCCAGAGCTTCTGCCTCTGGAAACCATGGTCACGCCCCCCCCCCACCCCCAGCTTCCTGCCTCCACCCTCACGCCAGCATCCGCCCACCCCCACCTCCATGGCTCCTCACAAAGGAAACTTGTCTTAGAATTATATGAAGCAAAGACAAGGCCCATCTGTTCCACACTGGTGTTCATCCACCTCATGGCCCACCCTATTCTATCTAAAAGCCCCCATCCTCTGTCATAATGGACTGCAATGAACCCTTGTTTCTCATTTCTGAGGATAGAGAATCAGAGAAACAGGGTTTCTTCATGTTTCTTGTTATTCGAACATTGTGTCAGAACACAAGGCTATATGCACTTCCTTATTCTCAGAACAGGGCATCATTTCATTTCATTAGGCAACACTAGTTTTTTCACAATGTTTTGCAAGAGCTGTGTTTCTGCTCTGCTGAGTGGCACATAAAGCAGTCCACTTGAGTGGATGCATTAAACTGGGAGGGGGAGATGGTTGGTGAGATTTTGATTCTTAGTGCTTTTAGTTCATGGGATATGTTCATCGATGGCTAGATCAATACACATCGCCCAGAGTCAATGAAAAGTTGGCTCCCAGTTCTGGGATTGTATGTAAATCAGGCCAGACAAGGATGATAGATCTTTTTTCCCTGAGGAACATTAATCAATCAGATGGGTTTTTAACAAGACTCAACAGTGGTTACATCATACGGCTGGAATTTTCAATTCCAGATTTTTACTGAATTAAAATTTTACCATGAATTCAGATTCGGATCCCCCATCCTGAGTGATCTCGATTCACTAGTCCAGCGATATTCAAATTCAATGAATAAGCCGGAACGGTTCAGCACCATTCACAACTCCTCAGGTACTGAAGCAGTCCATGTTCAAATGCAGCAAGATCTGGACACTGTCCAGGCTTGGGCTGACAAGACATACAAGAGCAGGAGTAGGCCATTTGGCCCTTCAAGCCTGTACCACTATTCAATATGATCATGGCTGATCACGCAGTCTCAGTATCCCCGCTCCTGCTTTCTCTCCATACCCCTCAATCTCTTTAGCTGCAAGGGCCATGCCCAGCTCCCTCTTGGGTATATCTAATGAAGTGGCCCCAACAGCTTCCTGCTGGAGAGAATTCCATAGGTTCACCGCTCTCTGAGTGAAGAAATTCTTCCTCATCTCAGTCCTGAATGGCTTATCCCTTATTCTTAGATTGTGACCCCTAGTTCTGGACTTCCCCAACATCAGGAACATCCTTCCCACATTTAGCCTCTCCAGTCCCATCAGGATTGGGGTGGCATGGTGGCTCAGTGGTTAGCATT
This sequence comes from Ginglymostoma cirratum, assembly GCA_024137785.1. Lineage (NCBI taxonomy): Eukaryota > Metazoa > Chordata > Chondrichthyes > Orectolobiformes > Ginglymostomatidae > Ginglymostoma > Ginglymostoma cirratum. The sequence continues at coordinate 6,668,156 of JAHRHZ010000086.1, read as the reverse complement.
GCTACCTCACAGCACCAGGGATCTGGGTTCAATACCACCCTCGGGTGACTGTCTGTGTGGAATTTGCACATTGTCTGCGTGGGTTTCCTCCGGGTGCTCTGGTTTCTTCCCACAGTCCAAAGATGTGCAGGTTAGGGTAGATTGGCCATGGGAAATTGCCCTATAGTGTCCAGGGATGTTCAGGCTAGGTGGGTTAACTGTGGGAAATCTAGGGTTATAGGGTATGCCAGTGAGTCAGTATGGACTTGTTGGGCCAAATGGCCTGTTTCCACACTGTAGGGATTCTATGATTTTACATGTTTCTATGAGATTGTCCCTCATTCTTCCCAATTCTGGTGAGGACTGGCCCAGTCAATCCCAAGTAGTCCAAAAAGAGAGAATCTAATCACACCCCTCAATATTCAATGATGTTACCGTCACCAAATCCCTTACTATCAACTTCCTGAGATTCCCAATGACCAGCAACCTGCCTTATACGGGTTGTTCCGAGCATAGTCAACCTATTTTCATCCATTTATACTCTCATTAATACCTTTATCTCTCTCTTAGCTTACCATTAGCAATCTCTTCATTTACCTGTCCCTTTACTCTGTCTCTCTCTGGATGGGCCCCTTGTCCATATCTTCTGTTCCCTTCCCTCAGTTGTCCTTTCTGTCTATTTTCTCATCAACCTGTTCAGAGATGTTGTACCTCTGGAACAGGTGGGACCAAAATGTCCTTTCTATGCTGTGTCTATGGCCCCATCTCATTATCGGTGGTAGAGGCGAAACTGTGAGAGAGTCTTAACAAGAAGAGGCATTTATCTTCCATAACAGGTCATGGTTTATTGCACGATTGCAATTCGGTAAGAATAATTACAACTGTAAGGAGCCAGGCCAATAAGCCAACTTATTGTCCATCAGGACAATAAGTTAGACTGCCTGATTTTCCACTCTAAAACACTTAACTCATCAGATCGAGTGGAGCCAATGCAACTTTAACTTTAACTCTGTCAGAGCCACGATCTTAAACTTCAGGGAGGATGGTGGTTGGTGTGGGGCACAGTAATGGGACCATGCCAACTTAGTTTACCCCATGTCAGAGGAAAGGGGAAGAGAAACGGTTACTTTCAGAGTTACTGAACAGAAGGAGTGTGAGTGGGCCTCTTCAGGTCTGGATCCACAAAGTTTTTTGAGGATGTAACCAAAAAGATGGATGAGGGCAGAGCAATAGATGTTGTTTACTTGGACATTAGTAAAGCCTTTAACAAGGTTCTGCATGGTAAACGAATTAGTAAAGTTAGATCACATGGGATTCAGGGTGAGTTTGCCAATTTGATATAAAATTAGCTTTATGGTAGGAGACAGAGTGTTGGTGGAGGATTGTTCCTCAGACTGTAGGCGTGTGACTAACAGTGTTCTATAGGGATCAGTACTGGGTCCACTTTTGTTTGTCATTTATATGAATGATTTGGATGAGAATATCGGAGGCACGGTTAGTGAGTTTGCAGATGGCACCAGTATTGGTGGTACAATGGACCGTGAAGAAGGTTATCTAAGATTACAAAGAGATCTTGATCAATTGGGTCAATGGCTGAGGAGTCGCAGATGGCAATGTTTAATTTGGATAAATGTGAGGTATTTCATTTTGGTAAAACAAACAAGGGCAGGACTTATACAGTTAATGGTAGGGCCCTGGGTAGTGCTGTAGAACAGAGAGACCTGGGGGTTCAGGTGCATAATTCTTTAAAGTTTGCGTCACAGATAGACAGGGTGGTTAAGAAGGCATTTAGGATACTTACCTTCATTGCTCAGACCTTTGAGTACAGGAGTTGGGACGTCATGTTGAGGTTGTACAGGATGTTGATGAGGCCTCTTCTCGAGTACTGTGTCCAGGTCTGGTTGCCCTGTTATAGGAAGGGTGTTATTAAACTGGAGACGGTTCAGAAAAGATTTACCAGGATGTTGCCAAGAATGAAGGGTTTGAGTTACAAGGAGAGGCTGGAAAGGCTGGGACTTTTTCCACTGGAGTGTACGAGGTTGAAGGGTGACCTTACAGAGATTTATAAAATCATGAGGGACATAGATAAGGTGGATAGCAAAGGATTTTCCCCTAGGCTGGGTGAGTTCAAAACTAGGGGGTATATTTTTAAGGTGAGAGGAGAAAGATTCAAAAAGGACACGGGGCAACTTTTTTTATACAGAGAGTGGTTCGTGTGTGGAATAAACTGCCAGAGGAAGCGTTGGATGTGGGTACAGTTACAACGTTTAAAAGGCATTTGGATAAGTTCATGAATAAGAAATGTTTGGAGGGAAATGGGCCAAGCGCAGGCAGGTGGGACTGGTTTAGTTTGGGATTATGGTCAGCATGGACTGGTTGGGCCGAAGGGTCTGTGTCCGTGCTGTATGACTCTAAGACTCTACAATGCTTTGGAGCTGCTAAACAGACAGGAACTTGAGTGCTCAGCTGCACAAGGGGCTGGCTACCGCCCTGGGAATTAACTCTCTTGGCGGTCGCCTGGTCTTTGTATTTTGTGAAGTGAAAGTTGTGAAAAGCTGTCAGTCGCACAGTGCTGGAGATAGGCAGCATCTCTTCTTTAATAATGCAACGCTTCTATTCCTGTCAAGTTATGCAAATCCTTCTGCAACATATGTTTGCGTACTTCAGCCCAAATGTGGATTCTAGATTTTCAAATTTTTTAACCCGGCGTGCCACATGACTGACCACTTTCTTCCATCTACGACCACACAGGCTTAGATTGAGACTTTAGACCTGGCTTCCAATGCAACAGAGATGGTGGTATAGAGTTCCTGTTACTGGAATGAGTAATCTAGAAATCGGAGCTTGTATCCTGGCTACATGACTTGAAATCACACCATTGCACCATTTGATTAGTTAATCAGGCATTGATCTGTAGCGGTGACCATGACAACAGTCGTAAAAACTCATCTGGTTCACTACAGGAATGGAAATCCTCCATCCTTACAATGTCTGGCCTAGATGTGACTCCAGACCTACTGAAATGTGGATGACTCTTACCTGAAACCCAAAGATTCACAACCCTTAAAGTGTAAGGTTTCTCCTCATTTCATTCCTCAACGATCTGCCCCTGTTGTTTACATTGTCTGATCAATAGGAACTATTCTGCTTTATTAAGCCCCCCCTTAGAACCCTGAATATTTCGATGAGATGACCTTTCATTCTTTTAACCTCCAGAGCGTGTAAGACCAATGTTCTCACTACCTTATCACAAGGCAACTCTGTGATCCCAGGAACCAGACTAGTGAACCTGCAATGCATTAAGTATGGGGGCCAGATTTGTACACAGTATTCGAAACGTGGTCTCACCATAGTCTGTACAACTGGAACAAGGGTTTTTAATCTCTTTGCAATAACGAACAACACTCCATTTACCTTACAAAGGAGAAATTCAAATAAACAGTGAAAGCTGGAAATCAGAAATACAAACTGAAATTGCTGGGAAAACTCAGCAAGTCTGTGGAGAGAAATCAGTGTTAACGTGTTGGGTCTACTGACTCTTCTTCAGAACAGACCACTGACCTTTCTAATTTTGCCATGTGCTAACTTTCTCTTCCTTGTGTATGTTTGGATGTCAACATTTAGTAATTTAAGACCTTCTGCTTTTTCCTACATTATACACCACGCACCATGTTTTTGATTTATGTAACCTGTCTCTTTTACTTCCAGACACCTCAATGACCCTGGGGTCTTTGGTTTAAGGAGCAATAAAATCCTTAACAAAATAAAAATGACACCAAGAATACTAGAAATCTGGAATAAAAAGAGAGAAACTGACCTGTTGAGTTTTGAAGAAGAGTCACCCAGGATGTGAAACTCTGTTTCTCCAGCCAGACCTGCTGAGATTTTTCAGCAATTTCTCTTTGTATGTTCTGCTCCTGCCTTTCCTGCTGCTGACAGTAGAAGTGTATGCAAGGCATCAGGGCCACTTGGCAATGGCTATTGGGGTAGGAGAGGTTGATGGCTGTTACATGCAGAGATGGGAGACCATGTGGAATCGGAGAAAGGTGAAGATGGATTCCCATAACAGTCTACCTTGTCAAGAGTATGAATAGCCAAGAAAGTTTTTCTTTTTCTCTGCAATTCATTGGTGTTGGCATCACTGGCTAGCATGGCATTTAATGCCCATCAACATGGTGGTGGGATTGAACCCAAATCCCCTTCAGTCTGTGATTACTAGTCCAACTATATTACCACTGTACCATCACCAACCCTGAACTCTGAATTACCTCTTCCCCCACACCTCTAGGACAACCGCTTTTCTGCGGAGTCGTGTCGATCAGGAACAAAAACAAAGTTGCTGGAAAAGCTCAGCAGGTTTGGCAGCATCTGTGGAGAAGAAAACAGAGT
>JAHRHZ010000086.1:6623743-6645291 GCA_024137785.1 Ginglymostoma cirratum | reverse complement strand
AGGATAACTCTTTCTACACTATCCCCATCAAACATGCCCAGGACAGGTACAGCATTTGGTGAAACACTGAGTAAAGCTCCCTCTACACTGTCCCCATTAAACGCTCCCAGGACAGGGACAACATGGGGTTAGATGCAGAGTAAAGTTCCCTTATAAAAATTGAAAGAATTGCAGAGGTTGTAAATCAGGAACAAAAACAGAAGTTGCTGGAAGAGCTCAGCAGGTCTGGCAGCATCTGTGGGAGAAAAATCAGAGTTAATGTTTCGGGTCCGGTGACCCTTCCTCAGAAATGTCGGGAGCTAGGGAAATGCCAATTTATTTGATGAAAATAGGGTGGAGGGAGGGGGTAAGGAGTAAATGATAGGTGGGGATAGAGCCCACAGAGCGAGGAGAGCAGTTGGATAGAAAAAGGAGTGGATAACAGTCAGCCTGAGAGAATGAATAGCTGTTAATGGGGACGGTTAGTGGCTAACAATGGGTTGTGTGTAGTAGTAGACCCTGTGATAACAAGACCTGGTGCATGGGGTTTTGGGGTAAGCACATATGAAGGTGCCTCAAACTGTAAAACTGCTGATCTCACTGTTGAGTCCAGAAAGTTGCAGGGTTCCCAAGTAGAACCAGCTTGTGCTGAGCTTCGCTGGAACACTGCAGCAAGCCTGAGACAGAGATATTGGGCCAGGGAACACGGTGGTGTGTTAAAGTGGCAGCTCAGGGTCTTTTTTGCATGCAGAATGTAGATGTTCTGTGAAGCAGGTCACCCAGTCTATGCTATAGTTCCCCAATGTAGAGGAGACCACAATTTGAGCAGCGAATGCAGTAGACTAGATTCTGTGAAGTGCAGGTGAAATGTTGCTTCACCTGGAAGGTATGTTTGGGCCCTTGAATACTGGGGAGGGAGGAGGTAAATGCGCAGGTATTGCACCTTCGCCTGTTACAGGGAAAGGTGCTGTAGGGCTGTGGGGAGCTGTTGGGGTGAAGGAAGTGTGGACCAGGGTGTCCCAGAGGGAACGGTCCTTGCGGAAGGCAAACAAGGGAGGGGAGGGGAATATGTGTCTAGTGGTGGCATCTTGCTGGAGGTGGCGGAAATGGCGTCTGATGATCTTCTGGATGTGGATGCTGGTGGGATAGTAGGTAAGGACAAAGGGAGCCCTATCGCTGTTGCGGGAGGGAAGAGAAGGGGTGAGGGGTGGGAGTGCGGGAGATGGGTCGAGCCTGGTTGAGGGCCCTGTCAACAACGGAGCTGGGGAATCCTCGATTGAGGAAGAAGGTAGACATTTTGGAGGCTCCCTTGTCGAAGTTGGCCTCAGCTGAACAGATGCGCAGAGTTGGAGGAACTGGGAGAATGGGGTGGAGTCTTTACAGGAAGCAGGGATGGAGGATGTATAGTCCAGGTAGCTGTGGGAGTCGGTGCGTTTATAGTGGATGTTAGTGGCCAGGCTATCCCCATAAATTGAGACAGAGATGTCGAGGAAGGGAAGGGAGGGGTCAGAGATAGACCAGATGAAAGTGAGGGCAACGTGGAAATTGGAAGCGAAATCAATGAACTTTTCCAATTCCATACGAGAGAGGGAGGTAGCACCAATGATATCATCGATGTGTCGGAGAAAGAGTTGTGGGTGGGGGCCGGAATGGGACTGGAATGAGGAATGTTCCACGTACCCCAGAAAGAGACAGGCATAACTGGGGCCCATGCGGGTACCCATGGCCAGCCCTGTCTCCTGAAGAAAATGAGAGGAGTGAAAAGAGAAGTTGTTGAGGGTGAGGATGAGCTCGGCCAGGAGGAGGAGGAGGAGGGTGTAGACAGTTCAGGCCTTTGTTCCAGGAAGAAGTGGAGAGCCCTGAGACCAAGCTGATGGGGACTGGACCTTTCTACTACGTCCAGCCTACAGCATTCACTACTTATGATGTGGTCCCCTGGGGAATCTCAATGGTGCTACTTGAGCCAGTGCCTAGAGCATCAGCCTAGGGTTCTGGATTGACTAAGCAGGTGATGTTAATACTACCTCACTATCTCCTGCATTAATCAGCTTCCTGCACTGACCCCCAGTTTCTGAATGTGCCCCACTTTGGCACCAACCTTTACTGAGGTCTGTGCTCACCCATACAGAGCTAGCTGGCTGACCGAATCTGGTAGTGACCTGGCCCACACCCAGGCAGAAGTGTCCCTTCCATATGTGGGATATGGTGGTGTAGTGGGCTAGTAACTCCAACCCACAGGCCATTGCTTTGGGAGTTGTCAGTTCAAATCCCTCTACAGCAGTTGGGAAAATTGGAATTTAAAAGTCTAGAATATATTAGCCCATCATGACTATGTAATCACCATCAGTTATCATCTTAAAAACCAACCCACCTGCCTCACAAATGCCCCTTTAGGGAAGGAAACTGCCCTCCTTACCTAGTCCATGTGACTCCAGACCCACAGCAACACAGTTGATTCTTAACTGCCCTCTGAAATGGCAAGCTGCTCAGATCATGAGGTAATTAGGGATGGGAAATAAAATGCTGGCTTCGTAACACCCACATAGTGAGAATGAATTTAAAAAAAATCTCACACCATGAAAGTTCCCTTAATTGTTTCTAGTTCAGAGCACCCAAGTGATTCACATTGAGCTCTGTGTTAAATCTTAACATTACATAACCTCCCAGTTTGCTACGACTAAGTCCCCTTTATGTAAGATGTTCGCTAGAAGCATAACTTGAATTAATGTAACAGGATCAAGGGAGGCTTTTTTTTTCCCTGGGTTATGTAAATGGTTATCAGGGGATTTGGCTTGTGTTATACAGTACGTTGTAATGACTTACATAATTCTTTTCATTAACTCCCTCATGTGATGTAGGTGTCTCTGTCAGGGCCAGCATTTATTGCCCTGTCCCTAGTTGCCCCCTTGAGAAAGTGGTGGTGAGCTGCCTCCTCAAAGTGCTGCAGTCCCTGTGCTGTAGATTGACCCACATTGCCCTTACGGAGGGAATTCCAGGAATATGACCCTGCGACAGTGAAGGAACAGCGATATATTTCCAAGTCAGGATGGTGAGTGGCTTGGAGGGGAACTTGCAGGGGGTGGTGTTCCCATATATCTGCTGCCCTTGTCCTTCTGGATGGAGGTGGTCGTGGGTTTGGAAGGTGCTGCCTGAGGATCTTTGGTGAATTTCTGCAGTGCATCTTGTAGATGCTGCTGCTACTGAGCGTCGGTGGTGGAGGGAGTGGATGCTTGTGGATGTGGTGCCAATCAAGAGGATTGCTTTGTCCTGGGTGGTGTCAAGCTTCTTGAGTGTTGTTGGGGCTGGACCCATCCAGGCAAGTGGGGAGTATTCCATCACACTCCTGACTTGTGCCTTGTAGATGGTGGACAGGCTTTGGGGAGTCAGGAAGTGAGTTACTCACCGCAGTATTCCTAGTTTCTGACCTGCTCTTGTAGGCGCTGTGTTTATGTGGTGAGTCAAGTTCAGTTTCTGGTCAATGATAGCCCCCGGGATGTGGTTGGGGGGGAGGATTCAGTGACGGTGATATCATTGAATGTAAAGGGCCAATTGTTAGATTGTCTCTTGCTGGAAGAGTCATTGTTGGCATTTCACTTATTATTTCCACAATAATGCAAGAACAATAAAAGTTCTCGAGTTGGACCAATAAATTTGTGATTCTCCACCCCGTGAATGCAAAAGATAATTTGCTGCGACAGGTTCTTTTTTTCGGGTAAAGACTGTTGCCAAGTTCTGAGTTCTCTCCCTAATGCCTGTCTGTCTGTCTCCGCCCTTCCCCCCCCTCCCTCCTTTAAGAAATTCCTTCAAACAAGCTCTGCCCTGACATTTCCTTGTGCAAAAATTTTGCTTGGTACTGCTCCGGAGAAATGCCAGGCTTTTGCGAGCTTAGAGCTGCTAAGTAAATGCAGGTGGTTGTTGTTGCAATGGGAACGTGCAACGAAAATGGCAACAAGGTGCGGCTAGATTGGCCTTGACTTCGTGGAGTAGGGCAGCAGGTTTGACAGGGTGAATGGCCTCCTCCTGTTTTGAATGTATGCAACAAAGCAAGGCTGTTGAATGGTTCCTGCCACTCCTAGCAGGCTGGCAGGGCCGAAGGGCCACTTTCCTCTTCCTGATATTCCAGCTTTGAAGCAACGTGAATTAATTCGTGGCTTCCTGTTCTAATTCCGTGGTGTGCTTTTGGGGTCGTTCTTGCTTTGCCCACTCGCAGTCAAATCTCACCCTAACACCGAAAAAGGAGAACTTGCATAACCGCACCATAACATCCAATTCTTCAAATGTACCGCAATCCTTCTGGATGATATGTAAATTGGTAAAAGGTTCATGGGAGCTCAGACTGAGGCTAATCATTTCAAGTCACAGTTTCAACTGTTTTCAGCTGCATCGCTCACTCGAACAGAATCCCAAATATTTACTGGAGAAATATTTCAAATAGATAATATTCCCATCTGAGCTCTAAACAAATTGCGTAACAGTGATTATGTTCTTTCTCTCTCTCTGTGCCAACTTGGCACCATGTCCTCACAAATACCACCATGTGATGAGGGAGGGAGCTTAGGCCTACTTGTGTCAGAGCCCACGAGGAAACAGTGCCGGAAATTCCTGACTGGCAGCTTTTCCAAAAAAAACTTGGATTCCACCATCTCAGTGAAGAATTCGTTGACCGCACCGCCCCCCTCCACCTCAGTTTTATCTTTGATGTTCTGAAGTACACAATTCTTTGGAAAAGGGAGTCACAATTTGTCTCATTGCCGTGGTGACTGTCAATCATGGTGGTCTTGTTGCTGCAGCGCTCTGAGAAATAATTTTAAAGTCATCCCACTGTACTGTCTGCCCTGAACAAGCGATTGTTTGCCAGCCCAGCTGTGATAGGCCTAGCCTCCTGTCGGCACCAGAAGGTCTGGGCGTCCCTTTCTGAAGGAGCGTTCCTGGCCACTACTCAGAGAAACGGCTCAGATCATGTGATATCGTCTCTGCTTCACCTGATCTCCGCCTCCAGCCTTTTGGGCCAAATAAACACCACCCCAAATCTCTCTTTAACTTTCAATTTTAAGTCTAAATTCCCAAATTTTTGGCGAAACGGAATTTCAGACTATTAAGGGAGGGACTGATCTTTGGAGATTGATGTTTTACACCGTTTCTAACCCCGTGCTGTCCCTGTCCTGGGAGTGTTTGATGGGGACAGTGTAGAGGGAGCTTTACTCTGTATCTAACCCTGTGCTATCCCTGTCCTGGGACAGTGTAGAGGGGCCTTTACTCTGTATCTGACCCCATGCTGTCCCTGTCCTGGGACAGTGTTGGGGGAGCCTTACTCTCCATAACCCCATGTTGAACCTGTTCTTTGCTCGGGTCCCGGCCCTGCCACCATGCTGTATCTTCTTAGTCCTAACCACAGACAGCTTGTAGCTGGAGTAGCTTCCTTCTGAGGTTGAGTCTGGATCCTGTCTAATTTTCATTGATAGAACATTGACCATCAAGAATAAGCACTTGTCCGACATAACCAGCTCTAAATTATTGCTTGACAGCTATCGGTACAATGAATATTAACGAGTTTGGCCCAATTTCAAATATCAGGGCCTGGTATGTCCTGGCTGTTTCTGCTGGGACTTTCTGTAAGACTGTTTGTCCAGTCAGAGACTATGAGACATCATCGGATTGGGTGGAGCTCAATACAACTCATCATTAACTCTTTCGGAACCATCACTATATACATGTCCCCTAAGCTTAGCCATTATACATTCACGTCTGTGACTGTGTTTTACATTTACCGTGATCTGAGCTCCCCTCAGCTCTCCAGCCTAACAAGTACAGGCATTCTGAAGGTTGTATAACTTCTCATTTCTTTATGACCCGAGAGATTGGTCAGTCTTTGCCGAGGTAACTGTTGACCTTGAGTGGCCTGCAAACCACATTGGACATGGCACATTGGTTAGCATATGTTGCCGCATAGCACCAGGGACCCGGGTTCAAGCCCACCCTCAGGTGACTGTGTGGAGTTTGCGTGTTCTCCCAGCACCTGAGTGCATGTTTCCCCTGGGTGCTCTAGCTTCGCCCTCACAGTCCAAAGATGTGCAGGGCGGATTAGGTGGATTGGCCGTGTGGGCCAGAGATGTGCAGGCTAGTTGGGTTAGCCATGGGAAATGTGGGCTTACAGGGATAGGTAAGGGAGTGGGCCTGGGTGGGATCGCCAGGGGGTCAGTCTGGACTCAATGGACCAAATGGCTTGTTTTCACTCTGCAGGGATTCTAACTGCTGGTATTGGGATTTGAACCTATGTTGCTCAAAATAATAGCCGATTGTGAATCTTGTGATATTGCTGCTATGCTGCCATCTTCCTTTTTTGGCTGTTCATTTCCGTTCACAATATTTGCCTTCAACGCTGCCTGTTGGGTCATTGACATTTTACCTCTCAGATCCCGTAAGTGCTGGACACTCACAGTCTGACTGGCTTGTGGAAGTTCCTGGAACTTGTGAGTCTCTCGGGATTTTTCTGGAAAGCGGCTGTTCTCGCTGCTGACCCTGGATTTCAGTGATGAGCACAGATTGAAGAAATTCTCCCGGGAGAGACGAAGCGGTGAGGAGATTTGATAGAGGCTTCCAGAATCACGAGTGGGCCGGATAGAGCAGATAGGGAGAAGCTGTTCCTGCTGGCCAAAGGAACACGGTGGGAGGTGATGGCCTAGTGGTTTTATTGCTGGACTGATAAGAGACCCAGATAATGTTCTGGGGACCTGGGTTCAACTCCCGCCAGGGCAGATGGTGGAATTCGAATTCAAGAGGGGAAAAAAAATTGGAATTAAGAGTCTAATGATGACCGTGAATCCATTGTCGATTGTCAAAAAAAAACCCATATGGTTCACTGATGCCCTTTAAGGAAGGAAACTGCTATCCTTATCTGGTCTGGCCTACATGTGACTCCAGGCCCACAGCAATGTGGTTGACTCTTAACATAGGGACGGGCAAAAAAATGCTGGCCTAGCCAACGACGCCCTCATCCTGTGAATGAATTAAAAGAAAAGGAATGAGATTTAAAGTGATGTGCGAACAAAGCAAGGATAATTTGAGGAAAAACCTTCATCACTCAGTCTCGTGATAGACTGTGGAATGCACTGTCTGGAAATACAAGATACAAGTGAGGCATTGGATGGTCACTTGGATGGAAATGGTGTGCAGGCATATGGAGAAATGGCAAAAGGTTGGCTGTAGGTAATAGAGCCATTGTAGGTAGGATAGGCTGCCAGGCGTTCTGGACAAACACTGTGGTGCTTTTGCGAGCTGCTCTATCTGTCAGATTGTTTCCCAGTTCATCAGATGGGGTGATGTAAAGTGGGACATAACCAGAAAATGCCACAAGCTAATTTTTAGGCTAATTGCCAATGAAGACATTTGAAACAATTCCTTCTGCTGCAAGTTTATGGGATCTGGAAAACATTGCCTGAGAGTACAATGGAAGAAGGCTGAATCATGGCTTTTAAAAACGGAACATCAGAAGGTGTGGAATGTGCTGAGTTACAGGAAAAAGCCGTGGAAAGTGGCACTGGTTGAATTGCTCTTGCAAAGAGATAGCACGGACATGACGGACCAAATAGCCCCCATTCTGTGCTTAATCGTTCTGTGATTTGATGATTTTGCAGTTAACTTTAACTCTTCGGGGTGTTAGAATAAGCACGGTAACTGCAGGCCGGCCTGTTTAAACGATTTTAGCTTCTTAAAACAATAATTTGGAAGGAAATTAACATTCAAGCAGGTTAATTATGGGGATCTCATTGAATCCCCTACAGTGTGGAAACAGGCCCTTCAGCCCAACAAGTCCACACTGACCCTCAGAGCATCCCACTCAGATCCACCACCCCCCATAACCCACATATCCCTGAACACTATCGGGGAAATTTAGCATGGCCAATCCGTGCTAACCTGCACATCTTTGGACTGTGGGAGGAAACCCACGCAGACGCAGGGGGAATGTGCAAACTCCACACGGACAGTGGCCCGAGGGTGGAGTCGAACCCAGGTCCCTGGCACTGTGAGGCAGCAGTGCTAACCACCGAGCCAGGGGCAAATCCTGTTTGATTAACTTTCTGAGGTTTTGTTCTGAAGAGGTAGCAGAGAAGATTAATGAGGATGATGCTTTCGTGGTGATGTACATGGATTCCAAAAGGTATTTTGTGTAATGGCACACAACAGGCTTGTGAGTGGTGTACTGTATCCCGGTCTGGGTGCCACATTTCCAGGGAATACGTGCAGAGTGCAGAACAGATCAAGTTTGAGGAATGTTTAAGATTTGAGAAGTTGGGGTTGTTTTCCTTGGAGAGGTGAAGTTTGAAAGGAGAGTGATGATGGGTCCAGGGATTAACTGTTCCCCATTGGAGGAAGGGTTGAGAATAAAACATTGTGCTGTGCTCTGGGTAATGATCGCTGGGAACTGGAGGATACAGCTGTTTGCCCTCATCACATCTCCATTCTACGCTGAGGCTAATGTTAAGTGAGAGAACACAGACCAATAGAAAATTGTAACAAGTCTTATCTTACATAACAAGGTGTAGCTTATTGCAGGAAAGGCACAATCAATAGTAATTACTTTGGCATCACTACAGCGATGAACAGTCAGGTATGTCACATCTGTCTCCAGTAGGATTTTGTGCAAAAGATAAGATAAAGGAGCCGAATTAGGCCATTCAGCCCACTGAGTCTGCTCCATCATTCGATCATGGCCTATATGTGTCTCAACTCCATTCCCCCTGCCTTCTCCCCGTAACCCTTTGAACCCCTTCCTAATCAGGAACCTATCTATCTCTGTCTTAAATACACTCAATGAGTTGTCCTCGACAGCCCTCTGCAGCAATGGGTTCCATAGATTCACCATCCGCTGGATGAAGAAATTCCTCCCCATCTCAGTTCGAAAGGGTCGTCCCTTCACTCTGAGGCTGTGCCCTCACGTCCTAGTCTCTCCTACTAGTGGAAACATCTTCTCCACGTCCATTCTATCCAGGCCTCTCAGTATTCTGTAAATTTCAAACAGGTCTCCCCTCATCCTTCTAAACTCTATCAAGTACAGACACAAAATCCTTGACTGATCCTCCTATGGCAAGCCCTTCATCCTCAGGATCATTCTTATAAACCTCCTCTGGACCCCCCTCCAACTCCAGCACATCCTTCCTTAGATAATGGGGCCCAAAACCGCTCAAAATATTCCAAATGTAGTCTGACTAGAGCCTTATACACCCTCAGCAGTACATCCTTGCTCTTATATTCTAGCCCTCTCGAAATGAATATTAACATTGTACTTGCCTTCCTAACTGCCAATCCTCAACCTATATCTTAACCTTAAGACAATCCTGAGCTTAAACACCTGAATCCCTCCATGCTTCAGATTTCCGAAGCCTTTCCCCGTTTCAAAAATAGTCCACGCCTCTATTTTTCCTACCAAAGTGAATGATCCCACACTTCCCAACTTTGTGTTCCACCTGCCAATTCTTCGCTCACTCTCCTAGTGTGCCCAAGAACTTCTGCAGCCTCCCTGCCTCTTCCTCACTACCTGTTTCTCCACTTATCTGTGAACTTAGCCACAACGACCTCAGTTCCTTTATCCAGATTGTTAACGTGTAACATGTATAGTGTGGCTCCAACACTGACCCCTATGGGGCTCCACTAGTCTTCAGCTGCCATCCTGAAAAAAAACCCTTTTATCCCCACTCCCTGCCTTCTGCCAGTCAGCCAATCCTCTGTCTATGCCCCTTGTCCCTAACACCATGGGCTCTTATCTTATTTAGCAGCCTCCTGTGCGGCACCTTGCCAAAGGCCTTCCAGAAATCCAAATAGATCACGTCCATTGGCTCTCCTTGGTCTAATTTGCTCGTTACCTTCTCAAAAAAATTCTAACAGATTTGTCAGGCATGATCTCCCCTTGATGAAGACAAGCTGTATCAACTCTACTTTACCATGCACTTCCAAGTACTCTGCAATCTCATCCATAATAACAAACACTAAAATCTTTCCAATGGCCATGGTCAGGCTAACTGGCCTATAGTTTCCCGAATTCTGCCTCCCTCCCTTCTTAAACAGGAATACTACACGAGCCATATTCCAGTCCTCTGGGACCCTCCCTGGCTCCTGTGATTCCCGAAAAATCACCACCAATGCCCCTACAATCTCCTCAGCTATCTCCTCCAGAACCCTGGGCTGTAGTCCATCAGGTCTGGGTCATTTATCCACCTCTGGATCTTTCAGCTTCCCCAGCACCTTCTCCATAGAGATGGCCACTGCACTCACCTCTGCGCCCCCATCACCCAGCACCCCACCCCTGACTCTCTTGAATTTGTGGTTCTCCATGCAAAGACTCCACCCACATCATCAGGTTGGATGGAGTTAATGCAGCTTCAAAATGAACTCTCACACAACCCTCACCTGATACGACGTTTGCCCACAAGCACTTTTCCCCATAGTGGACAATAATATTCATTTATATATAACCACCCGCACATTCACCTCCACCCCATCTCCATCCCCGAGTCTCTGCCTTTCCATGTGGTTGCTGAAATATTCCAGACTGCTATTCCTTCTGGTTGGGATGTTTACAATGTGACCCGGGCACCATTGTCATTGACAACAACAATCACTTCTCATCTTGGAGGATGTTTTAATCTCCTGGACACCCTCACTGGGAATGAGCAGGAATGACATCCTCCATCTTGGCCCATGTTGGTTATGTGGAGCGTCCTTAATGCCCCAAACCTCCTTAGCAGGTCAACCCTAGTCTGGTAACCCAGGTATTGCACAACGTAATCTGGGGGCATAGGAAGGTTTAGAGGGATATGGACCAAATGCTGGCAATGGGGCTTGATTTAGAGATAACAAGGTGTAGAGCTGGATGAACACAGCAGGCCAGGCAGCATTGGAGGAGCTGGAAAGCTGACGTTTCGGGCCTAGACCCTTCCTCAGAAAACGACCCTTCATTTTCTGAAGAAGGGCCTAGGCCCGAAACATCAGCTTTCCTGCTCCTCTGATGCTGCTTGGCCTGCTGTGTTCATCCAGCTCTACACCTTGTTATCTCAGATTCTCCAGCATCTGCAGGTCCTACTATCTCTGGGACTAGATTTATATGGGATACCTGGTCGGCATGGATGACCTGGACTGAAGGGCCTGTTTCCATGCTGTATATCTCTATGATTCCATTCATGTACCCACCCAGATGCCTTTTAAATGTTGTAATTGTACCAGCCTCCACCACTTCCTCTGGCAGCTCATCCCATACATGCGCCACCCTCTGCATGAAAATGTTGCCCCTTAGGCCCCTTTTGTATCTTTCCTCTCTCCCCTTAAACCTATGCCCCTCTTGTTTTGGACTTCCTTACCCCAGGAAAAAGACCCTGGCTATTCACCATATCCACGCCCCTCATGATATTATAAACCTCCATAGGGTCACCCCCTCAGCCTCCGACCCTCCAGGGAAAATAGCCCCAGCCTATTCAGCCTCTCCCTATGGCTCAAACCCTCAAACCCTGGCAACATCCTTGTCAATCTTTTCTGAACCCTCTCAAGTTTCTTACAGAGCTCCACTGGAAACATGCAGTAAATCCTACAAATGGAGCACATTGGTTCGACTCATCTTGTAAACTTCAAAACGGAGCTTCAGGATAATCCTGGTCCCTTACCTCGATTAGTGTTGCTTTACTAAACCTTCCCTCTGGGTTGTGCCACCCTTAGCTAGAGGTGCCCGCCCCCTGCTCTGTCAAATGTATGCCAACATATCCTACCCACCCCCGTCCCACCCAAACCCCATCATCCATTGCCTGAGAGTTGGTCTCTCTCTGTTTTTTATTTTCCTAACAATGGCGGAAGCCTCATATCCAGACCTTGATTGAAAGTGAAGCAGGGACTGGCAGAAGTGACTGGAGTTAGCAGGAAATCAAGAATGGCCTCATTGGCTCGCTGTAATGTTCTGCTTTGAAAAAGGGTGGGGGTGGGCTGGTTTGTTTCATCTCCAAACCCTATTGTGTAACCTGTACTTATCAGAACACAGTGTTCCGCGGCAGCTATTTTTAACAGCCGGCTGCTGATTATTATGGTAAATACCAGTCAGGTTTAATGACGTTTAATTGCAGCCGGTCAAGCCAGACGCGAGTGTTTATTGCATAAGTTTACAAAAGCAATTTTTGAATTGGCATTTCGAGAAGAGGGAGAGTCTGTGGGATGTTACAATCACATTGTGAACAATCCCTCCTCAGCACGTCGATCTCGAATTCACTTTCTCCAATAAAAGTCAACGCCCTTATCTGATTTGGTTTGATTTCTTTTCTATTGCTGTCACATGTACCAAGATACTCTGTTTCCTTAAAAAAACAAACCTCTCATCTCCCATCTCCAACGCTCACACAGGCACCAATCGTTGTATGCAGTTGGCCATCTGTTATATGTGGCTGTCAGAAGCTATTCCACAATAAGAGGCATCACAGTTAATTCCCATTCTGTCCTCATCCATCACATGTCTGTGCAAGGGTAGCCCCCTGCATACAACAAACAAAGAAGGCACACATGATGTGTATTCATAATGCACACACGTACGTATTAAACACATGCAACATGTACACAGAACCGACCTGTACATATAACACACACATATATGCATACAAAGGTACACACATACTCAACACATGCGTGTAACAGGCATGTAGACATAACATGCACACTACATGGACACACACATGTACCACACAAAGCACATGGCATGTCCACCTACCGCATGCAATATATACACACAACACACAACATGTAGACATAAAACACACACAACGTGAACACAAAGCACATATGTAACACACAAAACATGCAATATGTACACATAGCATATGTAACATGTACATTTAACATGTATGCATGCACAATACAATAAATGTGCCCGGCATACACACGTGCACAATACACATTTAGCATGCATAGAACATACAACAAACACACGTGCACATATGGCATGCACACACAATACAGGGAACACATGCACTTGCAGATGCTCAACATGCATGTTCATACATGGTCACAGTCACGCACACACACACAGTGATATATGTGCACACATACACAGACTCACACACACACTCTCACACACATGCACAGTGATATATGTACACACTCACACACACACAGTCTATCTCACACACACACACGCACGCACACACATGCACAGTGTCTCTCTCGCACACACACACACACACACACTCAGACACAGTCTCTGTCTCTCTCTCTCTCACACGCACACAGTCTCTCTCACACACACACACTCAGATACAGTCTCTGTCTCTCTCTTTCACACACACACACACACACACTCAGACACAGTCTCTCTCTCTCGCACACACACACATATACAATGTCTCTCTCTTTCACACACACACACACACACTCAGACACAGTCTCTCTCTCTCGCACACACACACATACACAATGTCTCTCTCTCTCACACACACACACACAGTCTCTGTCTCTCTCTCTCACACACACACACATATACACAGTGTCTCGCTCTCACACACACACAGTCTCTGTCTGTCTCTCTCTCTCACACACACACAGTCTTTCTCACACACACACACGCACGCACAGTCTCTGTCTCTCTCTATCTCACACACACACACATGCACGCACACACATACACAGTGTCTCTCTCTCTCTCACACACACACAGTCTCTGTCTCTCTCTCTCTCTCACACACACACATAGTGATATATGTACACACATACACACATTCACACACACACACTCTCACACACATGCACAGTGATATATGTACACACACACACAGTCTCTCTCTCACACACACACACACTCAGACACAGTCTCTGTCTCTCTCTCTCTCACACACACACAGTCTCTCTCTCTCTCAGACACACACACACACTCAGACACAGTCTCTGTCTCTCTCTCTCTCACACACACAGTCTCTCTCTCTCTCACACACACACACACACGCACGCACACACATACACAGTGTCTCTCTCTCTCACACACACACACAGAGTCTCTCTCTCTCTCTCACACACACACGCACGCACGCACGCACATACACAGTGTCTCTCTCGCACACACACAGTCTCTGTCTCTCTCTCTCTCACACACACATCAGTGATATATGTGCACACATACACACACTCACACACACACACATGCACGGTGATATATGTACACACTCACACACAGTCTCTCTCTATCACACACACACACTCAGACACAGTCTCTGTCTCTCTCTCTCTCACACACACACAGTCTCTCCCTCTCTCAGACACACACACACACACTCAGACACAGTCTCTGTCTCTCTCTCTCTCATACACACACACAGAGTCTCTCTCTCTCTCTCTCACACACACACAGTCTCTCTCTCTCTCACACACACATACAGTCTCTCTCTCACACACACACTCACACACACTCAGACACAGTCTCTGTCTCTCTCTCTCTCACACACATACACACAGTCTCTCTCTCTCTCTCTCTCACACACACACACTCAGACACAGTCTCTGTCTCTCTCTCTCTCACACACACACACAGTCTCTCTCACACGCACACACATACACAGTGTCTCTCTCTCACACACACACTCAGACACAGTCTCTATCTCTCTCTCTCTCTCACATACACACACACACACTCAGACACAGTCTCTGTCTCTCTCTCTCTCACACACACACACACACACACTCAGACACAGAATTTAAAATCTGAGCAACTGGCTCCTGATCTGGATGGAGAATTGGGTCATATCACCCCATTCACCACCGCCCCCCCAACCTCCCTCATACCGAAGCATCCCGAATCTCTGCCATAATAGTTTCTCCCGATACACTCATCCTGTGCCTGGTTTCTTTGAAAGGTGGGGGCGGGAAGGTGCTGATAACTTTAAGGGGGAAAGGAACCACCCATTGATAGAGCCGTACTGCTTCACGGTGCTAACTGACGTAACAAGCGAGAATTGAGATTTGTATGGAACCCTCTATCACAGCTCTCAAATGATATTCCAAATTATCACAATTACAACCATACTCATCACACAGCTTGCTGAAGCAGTCATCCTGTACACAGCGCTGCAGGAAAGCTTCCTATTAATCCCAGTGCAAAATTAATAGAATCCCGCTGTCTCCCAACATCATTTTAAATTGGGATTCGCCCTTTTAGGATCGGGTGAGGAGAACTGTTTTCTCTTAGAGCCGTGCAAGTCTCTGCCTCAGAAGCCAATGGAGGTGGGGGTGGAGGCTTTGGATATCGAGCGATACATTCTTGTGGGGAGGGGTTCAAAGATTATTGGGGGAGATGGGAATGTGGAATTTGAAGCTCAAATAGGCCTACTGCTGCTCCTAGAGTTTAAAGTTAAAATTTCCAGGCCATCCAAATGTGGTCCTCACTGTCTGGGGCCTGCCTTTATCACCTGGTCATCATGGTCAAGTTGGGCCAAAAGGTCTGTTTCCGTGCTGTATGACTCTATGGGCTCAGTGATATGTTCCACCACTTCCTGAGGGAGGAATATGAGCCAAGGGGAAGCAGGCACAGTTCCCACATGTTGCTCCCCATCTCCCTGCACACCATCCCCCATGCTGTCGAAGGATAGGGAGGCCCCCAAGACCTCAGGCTAGACTGAGACGATGGCTTGGCTATTCTAAAGAAACCGACACTGAAACATAGTGGGACACTGACCTGTGACCCAGGCAGACAATTCCATTACAGTGCTGAGAGAGTGCTGCACTGTCAAATATGTTGTCCTTCCAGTGTTCTGTGAAATTTGGGCCCTGGTGGGCAAAGCAAGATCCCATACTGCTCTTTTGAAGAAGGGTAGGGGAGTTCACTCCAGTGCCTCGGCCAACGTTCATCCCTCAAGTAAGGTGAGTAAAACAGAGGACCTGCTCGTCATCAACATGCCACCTGTGGGAGCTTACTGTGCACCAACTGGCTGCTCCCTGCCTTTTGTAACTTACAGCAGTAACTGCACTTCAGAAGAACGGCTTTGGCTGAAAACAATGCTTTTGGACCATCTGCAGGCGGTGTATGTTCTGTACAAATGCAAGTCTTTAATTGTTTGAGCCGGGTGCTGCTCTGTCACATTTGTCCCAGTGAGGATCAATTGGGAATCTCTAATATCCCAGTGTGGATCAATTGGGAATCTCTGATATCCCAGTGAGGATCAATTGGGGATCTCTAATATCCCAGTGAGGATCAATTGGGAATCTCTGAGATCCCAGTGAGGATCAATTGGGGATCTCTAATATCCCAGTGTGGATCAATTGGGAATCTCTAATATCCCAGTGTGGATCAATTGGGGATCTCTGATATCCCAGTGAGGATCAACTGGGGATCTCTGATATCCTAGTGAGGATCAATTGGGAATCTCTGATATCCCAGTGTGGATCAATTGGGAATCTCTGATACGCCATTGTGGATCAGTAGGGAATCTCTGATATGCCAGTGGGGATCAATTGGGGACCTTTAATATCCCAGTGAGGATCAATTGGGAATCTCTGATACACCAGCGTGGATCAGTTGGGGATCTCTAATATCCCAGTGAGGATCAATTGGGAATCTCTGATATGCCAGTGTGGATCAGTAGGGAATCTCTGAGATCCCAGTGAGGATCAGTTAGGAATCTCTGATATGCCAGTGTGGATCAATTGGGAATCTCTAATATTGCAGTGTGGATCAATTGGGAATCTTTAATGCCCCAGTGTGGATCAGTTGGGAATCTCTAATGCCCATGCTGTTGTCTTCATTTGCCTTTCCATTTCAGTCTTCACTGAAACCTCTTCCCTCATCTCTTACATCAAACACAGACGGAATCTTGTCTTTAATACTTAAACCATTCTATCTCTGCCTGTTATTTTAACGGCTGACCCCATAGCAACCTGCATTCACGCTGGACTGAGAAAGCCGGTCGTGCACTGATGTGCAGTTCCAACAAGAAAACACAGGAATAAGCTGAACTGTGAATTGTTAGTGAACAGATGAAGGGCTATGGGAGGGGTCACTAAGATGCCGTTTCATCTTTGAGGTCATGGGGTCCTATTCTTGTCGAACTTTGTTCACCGAAACTTGGATTATTCACTTGGATCTTGAGATAACCTGTTCGAGATTGCTGCCGAGTACAGCATGATCTGTTCAAGTTTGAGACAACAATGAGCCCTGAGGGCAAGGCCTCAGTGGTTTCTTTCTCCTCCTCCTGTCTTAAATTTAGGCGCCAACACAGGAAGGAAAAAGGTCCTTGACACGGGACACAGAGTGTTGAGATCCATTCCTTTCAGAAGGAGTTTGTCCGCTGTTGAGTCCATGTCAGTCCTTTCCCATGTTGCATTGAAGCAGGCAATTGCTAGGCCTGCCTTTCTGAGGACCCCAAAGAGTCCACCTGAGAAACACACGATGGGGGTCACGGTGACAGTGAGTCCCAACGAATATTTACCAGCAAAAGGAAAAAAAAACGGAAGGCTTACATTTACATAGCGCCCACAGAGCTGCGTATTGACTGGGCCGTTGTGTGTTTTACACAAGAGTGAGGCAGAGATTGCGAATGGGAAAAAGGCGTGCAACAAGGTTTAGCGGCGGAGTGACTTAACAGCCCTCGAAACGGGACTGCAGGATGCTCCAAAAAGCCTCCGCACCCCCACGCCGCGGGTTCAGTTTTTGGTAAAACGTCGACAGAAAGTTATGAAACGTCACCTTCACAGTCCCGCGCCCGCCCTCCAGCTACGTCTGGCCCCTACCAGCTCTGTTCCCTGGGTGCGAGGGGAATAAACTTTCTCGTCCGCTGAGTTTGTGGTTTCGGTCGCCTCATGTTGCCTCTCGGGTGACCATCGACCCGACGTCTGGCATTCTTGTCTTCAGGTCCCCTCCCCATTCCTGTCACCCCTGTGCACCCGCTGACGAGCACAGCTCAATATCCAAACCATCTGCTCACGTGCGGTGAAGAGAATTGTTTGAACGCTTGTGTGCTGCTGCAGCTCTGGTACCAAACCAACTGGTCAGAGAGAGATAAAAGATACTGCAGATGCTGGAGAATCCGAGATAACAAGGTGTGGGGCTGGATGAACACAGCAGGCCAAGCAGCATCATAGGAGCAGGAAAGCTTGACGTTTCGGGCCTAGACCGTTCATCAGAAATGAACTTTGCATGGCGTGAGGTTTAGTGGCACAGCCTCTCAACTGGGCCTTGGCCAGCTGAACAGGGCCTGCCTCGGAGCAGATGGCTCAATCTGAAACCGCTCCCTCGTCCCTTGGAATTGAAGATTTGGTGGGTCCAGGGGTGGGACCCACATGCAACGACACGTCCATGGCAGCGCTTGACGGAAGCTTGAATCCTGGTGCCCTCCCTCCATCCGACACCTCGACTTTTGCCTCCTGCACGTTCTAGACAAAGACTGTCGATGTGCTCGGCAACTTCCTGAAGGGGGTGTGGGAGACTCCCCCAGCGAGTCAGCAACCGTGTTCTATCTCCCGACGGTATTCCGAATTTCCCAGGATGTTGTCCGAGCTCCGAGTCCAGCATCAGTCAGGCGTGTGAATGAGATGGCCCACCCAGCAGAGCTCGTCTGTGTGTGTGTGTGTCTGTGTGAGTGTGTGTGTGTCTGAGTGTGTGAGTGTGTGTGTTTGTGTGTTTATGTGTGTCTGTGTGAGTGTGTGTGTCTGTGTGTGTGTCTGTATGTGTGTGTGTGTGTCTGTGTCAGTGTGAGTGTGTGTTTGTGTGTGTGTGTGTGTTTGTGTGTTTATGTGTGTCTCTGTGTGTGTGTCTGTGTGCGTATGTCTGTGTGTGTGCGTGTGTGTGTCTGTTTGTATGTGTGAGTGTGTGTGTGTGTGTATGTGTCTCTGTGTGTGTCTGTCTGTGTGTGTGTGAGTCCGTTTGTCTGTGTGTGTGTCTGTGTGTGTGTGTGTGAGTGTGTGTGAGTGAGTGTGTACGTGTGTGTGTATGTCTGTGCGTGTGTGTGTGTGTCTGTGTGTCTGTTTATGTGTGTGTGTCTGTGTGTTCATGTGTTTATGTGTGTGTGTGTCTGTGTGTGTGTGTCTGCGTGTGTGTATGTCTGTGTGTGTGTCTTTGTGTGTGTGTGTCTTTGTGTGTGTGTGTATCTTTGTGTGTGTGTGTGTCTTTGTGTGTGTGTCTGTGTGTGCATGTGTTTATGTGTGTGTGTGTCTGTGTGTGTTTATGTGTGTGTGTGTCTGTGTGTGTATGTCTGTGCATGTGTGTGTGTGTGTGTGTCTTTGTGTGTGTGTGTATCTTTGTGCGCGCGCGCGTGTGTGTGTGTGTGTGTGTGTGTGTGTGTGTGTGTGCGCATTCCCCCAGAAAACAAGCTTCATGTCATTACTGACCAGCACGGTGGCTCAGTGGTTAGCACTGCTGCCTGACAGCGCCAGGGTGACTGTCTGTATGGAGTTTGCACATTCTCCCCATGGGTTTCCCCCAAAAGTCCAAAGATGCCCAGGGTGGATTGGCCGCGCTAAATTGCCCCATTGTGTCCGAGGGATGTGCAATCTGGGTGGATTAGCCATGGGGAATGCAGGGTTAGGCTAGGGGTGTGGATCTGGGTGGAATGCCCTTCGCTGGGTCATTCTGGACTCGATGGGCTGAATACCCTGTTCCCACACTGCAGGGATTCTGTGTTTCTTCTCCAAAAGTCAGAGAGAAAATTGGTCTTTCGCTAAACACCTTGAGACCAAAAGCCCAGCTCCTACAGCACTGTCTCTACCCTCTGTTGATGACCTGATCCTGGAATAATGCTCTGTACCTGGGGAGCCTCCCCTAGATAAACGTGGATTTCGTTCTCGTCAATAGCGTGCCCCTTCAGCATTTGGCCGACTGAGGAGCATGTTTAAGACCAGAAGCTCAAACCCAACATGGGCTTTACAGGGCAGCAGGGAATATCTATTAGCTTTGGCCAACCTATGTCGGGCACCGTCTCAACAATGGAGAGCTGCTATCAAAGTTGGAACCCTCAAATATCTCCGTCATCTCACCAAGCTGCTGGTCACTTAAGAACAGAACAAGTTCTACAGCTAACTGTTATCCAAAGATGTTAGCCCCATATGTGCAATGTGTGGAGCATTGAAAAGGAGCTGCTCCAGTGGTTAAAGGTGGTATCAGTCAGCCAGACTCTCCCTGCATAGTTGTTGTCAGTAAATATCAGTTATGGTGTTGGCATTGATGGCTATGGAGCCAACATAACAGGCAGCTCACTTTTGCTATCAGTCATATGGGTTATATTTCAGGCATCATAGAATCTCCTACAGTGTGGAAGGAAGCAGCCCCTTGACACCACACGACCCCTTTGAAGAGCATCCCACCCAATCCCTGTAACCCTGCATTTCCCATGGCTAATCCACCTACCCCGGGCATTGTGGGGTAATTTCCCACGGTCAACCCACCCTAACCTTCACATCTTTGGACTGTGGGAGGAAACCCACGCAGACAGGGGGAGAATGTGCAAACCCCACACAGACAGACGCCCGAGGGTGGAATCAAACCCAGGTCCCTGGCGCCGTGAGGCAGCAGTGCTAACCACTGAGCCACCGTGCCGCCCTGTAGTGTGGGTACAGACAGGTTATTTCTGCAGTTTAACGTTGTATGTTTGTGTTATTGGAGCACGTATCATTGCTTGAGTGATATGGCAAGACAAACAGAGCACAGTGTTCCCGTGTTGGAGAGCGGAAATGTGAGACTAAAAATTGTATCAAATCAAAGACCTGAAACCTTTAGTTTGTTTTATTGTGGTTGGAACCGGCAAGGGAACATTGTTATGAATCAGAAATTTATTTTCAATAAATGCACTTGAGTAAAGTGTATACGATCCTGAATGGACTTGCCACAGAGGATGTGGAAAGGATGTTTCTGCTTCTGGGGAGCCCAGAACAAGGGGACATTGTTTAAAAATTTTAGGGTAGAAATTGGTGAGAAGCCTCTTTATTCAAATTTCAAAACTGTCTCTCAGAAGGGGGTGGAAAAGGGTGGTTGAATATTTTTGAGCTGGAGGTTGGTAAGTTCCTTTTCGGAGAAGAAATGGACTGATTATTGAGGATAAGCTGGAATCAGGGAATTTGTAACAGAAACATACAAGTCCACACCCCTATTCAGAGAGTGCTATACCTCATAAAAACCCAGCTCATGACAATAATGTGGAACAGTATTGAACTGTTTCTTCATGTCTCTCAGAGTGTTCTTCCAGATGGGGTCTTTGCGCAGCTCCCTGGTGCTCAGGAGACCATGACACAGCAACCGATGCCAAAGAACATACGAAACTATCATTGTAACCATAACTGACCGCACAGAGCAGATCAGACATCCAGGTGAGGGTCACACAGCGATAATAATTGGCCAAACATTCATGTTCAGGAAACGCAATAGTGCACAGCACCCAGAGTGCCAGAGCATTTGTCAACGGGAGAGGGTTTAAATAAAACTTCAGCATAGACACTCAGTCACTGGGCTGGTCCTGTACCACAATTCACTGATATACACTGGGATTACAGCTCACTGATACACACACGGGGATTACAACTCACTGGCACACACACGGGGATCACAGCTCACTGTTACACATGGGGATTACAGC